>CAUYQG010028340.1:0-33486 GCA_963574415.1 Tarsius wallacei | reverse complement strand
ACTAGAATCTATAATACTGAGTGACCTCTCACAGAAACAAAGATCGGAGTATCACATGTTCTCACTCATATAGTGAACCTTGAACATCCAACGTAATACTATAAGAAAATGACTGACAGTGGTGGGAAATTATGGGGAGGGAGGGGAAGGGAGATGGGATTAATGATACTCAATATCTGTCTGGGGACAGGGAGACACCTCTTATCACCAAGGGTGTCTGAACGAAGCATATTTGTATACCTAATCCTTAACTGTACCCCACAATATGATAATAAAAAATACTGATTATATATAAAAAAAAGAATGAACCTTGAGCATCATGGAAGTTAAAAAAAATGGCAATTCCTTCTTACTCCTTTCAGAGAGCAAGAATCGCCCTTAGCGTTTATATATATATATAATATATATATATATATTTTTTTTTTTTGAGTTGACGTCTTACTTCATCACCCAGCACCCAGGCTGGAGTGTTATTGCTCACTCACGTGGCCACTGCAGCCTTGACCTGCTGGGCTCAGGTAAACCTTCCACCTCAGCCTTCCAAGTAGCTGGAACTACAGACACACGCCACCACGCCCATCTAATTTTTTGTGATTTATTGTAGAGACGAGGTCTCACCAAGCTGTCTAGGCAGGTCTCGAACCCCCAGTCTCAGACAATCCTCTCACCTCGGTCTTCCAAAGTGGTGGGATTACAGGCTCAGCCACCACACCCACTCCTTAGCATATTCTTAATCCATACTTGAAAGGATATCCATATCTATCCATTCATTCAGTAAATACATATTTAATTTTTACCATATACCAGACACCTGCTTAGGCCCTGGATATACATAAATAAATAAAATACAGACCCAAAGCCAGAGAGCTTACATTGTCCTGGAAGATACAGATGTAGACGCAGACACACTCATAGAAAATATGTCAGGTGATGTTTAGGACATCAAGGAAAAAGAACAGGCTCGGGATACACAAACGCATAGGCTGGTGGATGAAGGCCTCTCCGAGGAGGTCATTAGGGCAGAAACCTGAGCAAAACCCTATAAAAGGTGAGGAAAGTGAGGAGAGAGCATCCTGGAACAAATTAAGCCAGCAATTCCAAGCTTTCAAGGAAAGTTCCCTCCCCTCTTTCCAAGTGGAAGGAAGAAAGTGACTTATTTGATGACACAATGAAACCCCCAAATATAAAATCAGATCCTCGATGCTCCCATCAGCATCAAGAAAAATCCCTTTACTTAGAGGCTGGATGTTACCCTTTGTTTCCTCTTTTACCATTGTAGCTGTGTTTGAGAATTATTTTAGTCTGCATTTGGCAGAAAGAACACAGTGGGAGTAGTCAAGAGACAACTTGATTGCTCCATGGCCTCAGTGTCCCACTGGGGGTAATTCTTGATCAACAGAACTTTTAAAAATAACACTGGAGTAGATAATCTTCATACAGGAGCACACTGAGGCAGTAAAGGCTTGGGTTTGGAAGGCTGACAAAGCTTGACTTCAGTACTTGTGTCACTGATTTCTAGATGTGTGAACTTAAACAAGTCATTTAGTTTCTCTGAGTCTTAACCTTCAAATCTGTAAAATGGGAATTATCAGCATTGCCTCATAGAGTGGACTTTTGTTTTATTGGCTTTTATTATTGCTACTTTTTTTTAATGCCTAGACAACTGTGCTAGGTACTGAAAATAGCACGCACCCTCAAGGAGTTTGCATTTTAATAGAAGAATGCAGACAATAGATAAGACATTTCTAAAAAAAAAAAAAATTAAATAATGTCACAGAATGTCAAATGCTACCACAGAAATGATTTATATCCCATAGCAATACTGAGAGTGAATGAGAGAAGGCTCTTTTAGATAGAGCCTCTGGGAAGGACTCTCTCAATGGTGACTGTTGAGAACCGGGTCCTGGGTCCCGAATGGTGAACAGGATCTGTCGCACAAAAATTGTGGGGGTGGGGAATGAGAAGGAGAGACTTGTAGACAGAAATTTCAGAGTGTTCATGACACAGCCCGACAATGTGGTTGCTATGCAGAGGTCATGAGCTGAGCTGGGTCCAGGGCTCATTTAGAGGGGCAGACAAACACCTGGACATGGGAGGTTTACAGGTTCTGTTCAACTGTTTGGATTTTGACCTAAAAACAAGAGAAAGTCATAAGAGGGTGCTAATTAGTGGAACGCTTTGATCTCATTTCATTTTTAAAAATCACTCTGCTGCATGCAGAATCATTATAAGGAGACGAAAGTAGGAGCTGAAGGGTCTATTAGGATTATATTCTAGGCAGAAAGATTATGTTGGTTTAAATTATGAACAGAGGGAGGCCAGCGGTAGATGAACTTGGGCTTTTGTTTTAGAATAGTGTAAAAAAAGACATGTTTGTATGAATCAAAGGATTGTATTTAGAGCCTGAAAAATGAGGAAGAAAGGGTAATAATTCTTATACTTTTGGCTTAAGCAACCGGACGGATTATGTTCTTAAGAGAATGATGTGAAGCAATGTGTGCGGCCTGTCTATAGCTCCTATCTATATTACTGAATATTTAGGGGGTACAACAGAGACCAAATTCAAGGTGACTTAAGCATAACAGTAGTATTGACTTTATGGTGGGAAGTTAAGGGTCGTGGTGATTACATACATACATGCATTCAGGTCTTCCAAAGATCATGGGAGAGCATTGTTTCTTTGGCTGCTTCATTTGAAGTTGTAGCTCTTTTAGCTTCAAAGGAAAAATGGCCACTGATCATGCCAAGTTTAAATCCATACAACTGCAATCAGAAAGAGAAACTCTCTTTTCTTCAGAGTCCAAATGCTGGATGTTACAGGTTGAGTAGGCTTGCTTGAGTCATGTGCTTATCTGGGAATTACTTTCTTGCTGCTACCACAGGGAGGAGGCATGGTGATTAGCCTAAATTCAGTCACCACCCACATGCTTGTTCTTGTGTGGCTGATTGCAGTAAAGCTGACTACAGTTCCTCTCTATCCTGGTGGCCCATGCCGCATCTTCCTTTGAGAGGTGTGTTTGTTTCCCTTTTCTTAAGTCTGGGATTGATCCTTAGAAGGCAGTGAAAGTGACAGTGTATGACTTTTAGTCCTGAGTTTTTAGAGCTGTTTTACCATCATTTTCATCTTCTTGGGAGCAAGCCACCATGTAAAGAAGTTTGAGCTAGACTACTAGATGATGAGAGACCCCATAAGAGAGGACCAGGTAGTCCCAGCTATTTCTGCCTCTTTGCTGAGGCCACAGACATGGGAGTGAAGCCATGTCAGATGTTCCAGCACCAGCCACACTACCAGTTAATTGCGGCCACGCAGGACTGGTTATAGAATTCATGGGACCCAGCACAAAATAAAATCATGGAGCCCCTTGTAAAAAAAAAAAAAGTAATAAACATAAAAAAAAAACAAAAAACAGAAAAAAATTACAATTTAGTGTATTAAAATTAAAGATGGTTCCCTTTAATTGTTCTCATGGTTTCTCTCTCAACTTGTGGCTTCTTAAAATTTGCTATTTAATGTTGTTCTAAGTAAAGAAAATTAAAATTTTAAATTATTAGCATGTATTTTTACCATCTCTTTTTAATTTCAATTTAGCTCATACACAGAATCACTGAAAATTTCACAATTTATATTTTGTGAATCATCCCGGGAGGATGCCTCCAGATGACCAGAAGAAAAGTTTAGAGGGAGGAAAATATGTCTCCCCAGGCTCAGACAAGACCAAGGGAGTGCTCCCTCAGGATACTCACAGAAGAGTACAGACTCTTACAAGGGTTGGGGGTCCCTGCCCTGCAACCTGGACTTGGCCTAATGACTACTGTGATCCTTCTCCCACAAACTGTTGGGATGATACCCGGGACCCAGTCAACGGTACAGAAGTCAAGTCCGTCCCATGGCTTGCTACTCCAACTGTGGCTGACTGGTGGTCCGCAAGGGTATGGCAACCTCCATGACAGGACATATCAGTCACCTGAGTTGGGGGTAGACAAGAGGCTCTCAAGTGCTGAATCGCCCACCAAAAAGAGCTGCGGAACTGCCAGCCTAGGGCAGGAATGGCTACCGCCATATTCTGCCACCAAGATATCATGGGGCAGGGGTGACTGCCCTAGACACCCTCAAATCCTGTTCCCTGGTCTCCCTCATTGGGGAGCAGAATGTGAGGCAGAACAGAAGCCTCCTTTGCTCACCTGGCCTGGTCACTATCTCAGGTGGAGAGTGCCAGTGGTCCCGGGGCAGTGGCAAGAGGGAGAGGACAGCACCAAGGTACAGGACAAAGGTACATAAAACTCTCACCAGGGGATGTGGTGGGAAGACAGGAGAGGTGTAGTTGGAAGTGGGGGCCACGTGTAAACCCATACCCCAAGTCCTCTGTGAATACTCTATTGTCCTGTTATTTACAAGGCACCAATTCCAAGATAAATATATTAGCAATGTGACCACAAGACGTCAAACTTCAACCATGAGGCCCTTCTAAGCACAGGTTCCTGTGCAAATGCACTGACCCTGCAACCGTATGAGTGACACCAACCCATGGAGTAGAACCGCCTTGCGGAAACCCAAAATACCCAGAATCATAAACAAAGAATAAATTGTTGGTGGTTGTTGTTTTAAGCTACTAAGTTTGAGATACAGGTTATACTTTCCCAGCTCCGTGTCACAGTAGCTAATGATTGCTTTGTGTTTTTCATTCTTCCTGTTTCCTTTTCATGGAATAAGAGCGTCAAATGCAACGATAAGGTCCTGTCTCATCATTGCATCCCGGGTGTTTATGTTCAAAGTGATTTCCCTTTTTAGTTCTCAGGCCACTGGATCAATTGGCGTTGCACCTGAGCAGTGACCTGAGTCACACTTAAGAAGCTTAATCCACACCTGGACCTCATTAGATGATAAAATTTTGAACTTGGAACCTCAACCTGATGCCATGATAGGACGAGTCTTTGGGGATCTTGAGAGAGTCTGAGGGTATTGTGCATACACAAGAGATATAAATATTTGTAGCTGGGGGTAAAGTGTCATAGACTATCAGCAAAGAGGTCTACCAACATTTCTCTTACCCTTGTCTATGCACACTGTTCTCCCTACCAAGAGGTGGAGAGAGTGTCCCCTCCCCTTGAATCTAAACTGGCCTTGTGATTCACTTTGACCAATAGAATGTGGTACAAGTGACACCGTGTGACTTTGGGGATAAGGTCTTAAGAGACCATACAGCTTTCAGGTTTATCCTCTTGAAGCCATCCTTGGTTATGCCATCCCCAAATGAGCTTGCAGAAGAATGTACCACGGCACCCACACAGAGTAGCATTGGGGCTAAGTTGAGTCCAGTCAACCCATAAATAATGGGATGTGGTCAACTATTGTTGTTTTAAGTCCCTAAGTATTGGAGTCATCTGTTACACAGCAATTGGTGACTGAAGCACTTTGTAGCTAATGAAGTTGAGGTTCTGTGATTTACCAGCCATGGAATAAGGAGAGGAATTAGTCGACCTAAAGAAAATAGATGTATTCTCACCACTACATTCTACCCCCTTGGCTACCTCTGCCTTTCTGTATCTTTCTTTACATATTTCTTTCTCAAAATAGAGAACTGGCAGGGCACGATGGCTTGAGTCTGTAATCCCAGCACTTTGAGAGGCCAAGGCAAGAGGATTGCCTGAGTCCAGGAGTTCGAAACCAGCCTGGACAACATGGTGAGACCTCCTCTCTACAATAAATCAAAAATATCAGCCAGACGTGGTGGCACGTGCCTGTAGTTCCAGCTACTTGGAAGACTGAGGTGGAAGGATCGCCTGAACCTAGCAGGTTGAGGCTGTGGTGGCCATGAACCTGCCACTGCACTCCAGCCTGGGCAACAGAGTGAGATTCTGACTCAAAAAAAAAAGAGAGAGAGACAGAGAACTGTCCCATGTGTAATGAAAATGTACCCACTTCTTCCTCAAAGAGAGACAACCCAAAAATGTTTGCAGTTACTACATCCATTTCCAAATTCACCTTTTCTGATTAAATTTCTCCTAGTTCTCTTCAGGTATATTTTTCATGGCCTATCAACTTATGAGATGAGTGATCATTTTAGCTAGCCTTGACACACACCCATTATACCGGGGCGTCCAACCTTTTGGCTTCCCTGGCCATGTTGAATAAAGAAGAATTGTCTTGGGCCGCACATAAATTATATAATATAGTTAGTGTCTATACATAATAAGACGTCCTCTTTATATTTTTAGTATAAAGCTAGAAAAATGATAACAATATAAAACTAGTGGGAAATTTAACCTTGCTTTTGCAAAATGAATTTATTAATGTCTGGGTCAATGGAGGCGGTCGCAATTCTTAGTGAGTTCTCCAGGTGGTCAACAGAAATATTCGTTCGAATTTTGCTCTTCATGTCTTCCTAATTGAAAACAGTTGCTCACAAGTGTATGTACTGGCAAAATGCAATGTCATGAAAAAGGCATGATGGTGAGCTTCAAAAATGGAGCTACACATGGGGTCATGAAGAAAATAAACTCTAAAGAACACACAATGTAAAAAGATTTTGTGGGGCCACATTACTAGCTGTCCTGGGCTTCATGCAGCCTGTGGGTCACAGGATGGACATGCCTGCATTATACAATAGTGGAGGGAAAACAGGAAAAGAATAAGGTCAAGGTCTTCTCCGCCTTTGGATAAAGGGAAAGGGTGAAATGGCTTATGTTTGCATAGCCATCCTGTTGGGTGGTATAGTCAAAATCAATTGTTTTGACAGGTCAGGAAGTTTCCTGATCAGCCAACCTGGCCCATCCAGTTCTTCTCTTTGAAAGGGTTTCTTTTGTCTACTTTTCTTTATACCATATTTGTGACAGACATTGGGACAGTGTCTCCTCCTTGGCCTGTGGTCACTTAGCTGCCCGGTTCCTGTTATCTCAAATGCCTGGAAAGTTGTGCAACCATTGACCTGCATTGACCAGGACTGCCATACAAATCCCCTAAAATTTCAGTCATCTGTAGTTTGACTCAATTTCTGGAAACACCACTGGCTGGTAACCAAAGACAAGAGCTTTTTGAGTCAGAGTCCATAACTCTGGGTACACTCTTTTCGTTTTTGCTGCTTATTAATAGGTCTCAAAGCTTTGCCCATTCCTGTATTCCTCAGCTAAATGGCTTCCATTTTGATGACTGGCTCAGTAGAGAGGCAGAGACAATCTGTCCTGTGTGCTCCAGCCGTAAATCAGAGTGTGCAGAGAGGGCATTTTGGGAGGAATACGAAAGGTCATTCTTCACCAATTTTTTAGCTAATTCTGGGCCACGATTTTATTTCCACTTGTATTTTCCAGTTTCACCAGCTTTATTGGGGCAAGGAACTGGGCTTTTGCACATTTACAAGCCTCATAAATCTGATTCTCAGTGATCTTGGATGGCTGCCCAGAAGCAAAAAATGCCTCTAAACAAAATGCCTACCATGTTCCCTCTTTAACAAGGATCAGCTTGCTTGGAGGGTTGCCACTCTACTGAAATTCAGTAGTGAAAGCCGTATGGAAGGAAATGATTCCTAACATCCTGATATTGTTTCCCAGGTCCTGGAAGTGCCGGTCTCAGAATGTTTGGGTCTGAGGTTTTAGATACACGTCGTAACAATTAACTGACCACTCTGTTACTACTGCAGAGGAGGGACTGCCATCTTCCCAGACATGACAAGGCACTGTCTCACACCCTACATCTCACCTTGATCCAGGTGAGCCTGTGTTATAAAGCTTGTCACTTCCAAGCACTATAGTTAAGAGAACTCCTTCAAAAGAACTCAACCAAAAGTCAATTAAGAAGAGAGAGAACAGAACAGAAGAGAAAGAAGGAGAGAGGAAGAGAAGGAAAATAGAAGGAAATTCAAGGCACAAATTGACAAAGACATATCCAGACCTAGGGGCTCAGCTGACACCATCAGTCTCTGTTTCCAACAGCCCTTGCCTGTTTCCCTGCGTGTTGACTTCATTCTCGGTTGGGTTTTCAGCAATGGTTGTGATAAAGATGCCTTCTACATACCCCCCCTTTTTTTTAGCTATGAACCCTGAAAAAAGAAGACCATTTATTTCTTGAAATCTATATATTGTTTTTCATAAGAGAAGATCTCAGTTCCTGCTTGCATCCCTCACTGTTGTTTTCTCTTCTATGCTCAATGTCAGGAAGAGGGCAAGGTTCCCATGGAAAACAGGAGTTTGAATGGGAAAAACAAATAAACGAAGTCAATAGAGTCTGATATTGGTATTATAGAGGACACAGTGTCTTTACATTTTTAACCTGAGCTAACCTCGAAAGATTTCTCCAGCTGTGGCATAAGAAGGGGACCACCCAGTAAAGACTTTTAGCCTCTTCCATGATGAGAGACTTCCAGCCATTTTGGGGAAATTGGTGAGGCATATAATGACCTGACTGCTCACACACATGGGCCTGACAATTGCCTTTCCTCTGGGTCCTAATGTCTGGGGCCCTGTTTCTGAGACTCGACAATTCCCAGAGGAAGGTGTTATTTCATAGCTACTTGGCAGCTTAGGCCCTGCTGTGGTGCTAGACACAGCCACCAAATGCCCTGTGCTCCCTCCAACCCACTGTTGTGTCCCAGACTCCAAGGCACAGCGAATCCATGCTTCCAATGTCTCAGATAGTCTTGGGGCAATAAGACCCCTCACCCAAAACCCAGGCAGGAAGACATGGCGTCTACAGACTGTTTCAGTGACAAATACCAGCTGAACTCCATCACTGTTCCTCTCTAGTGAAAGAATTTTGCCCTGGAACCAAACATGTGCCTTAATGGTTCCTCTTCCCTTAAAGTCAGCTGTCCCTCAGTTATTCCTCAGACCCATGGGTTGACGAATCCCATGAGGACTTTCTACAGGGCCTGCCTTCACACCCTCTGATCCCACTTGGTTGTAAAATGAATGGATTGTTTCCAGAGTTTTGCCCTAAAGGAAACTATTGCATGTGTTTCTTTCAATTCCAGGGAGTTACTTGGTGGAGACACTGTCTTTTCTTTTCAAAGCCCAGAACACGTTCCAAAGTCAACAGTGAGGTCAGTTCTCTGTTACAGCCATGATGAAGTCCGCAGCTGCCAGCCCGGCCGTTCCTCAGAGCTGCTTCCAAATGTAAGGGCCCCAAGCACACTGGGAACAGAAATTGCTTCATTCTTATAAATACTTCTTCCTAATTTGTTTTAAGTCCTAGATGCTTAGTGCTGGAAATATAGAAAATACACTTTTGTCAAGAAGAAAGCTAGATCCCCTGAAATATTAGAGTTGACTGCTCTTAACAATTTAGTAGGTTTGTGACTTAAAGCAAAAAAGGAGCAAATTCCTGGGCAGAAATTCAAGAGGAAATGTGAGCCCAGGTGTGGGGTGACCAGTTGTGCCCATTTTGTTACAGTTTTCTGCCTTCTTTTCAATATCTGCTTTACCCTCAGTGCAGCTTCCCTTTGTAGCTGAGGTCATGTGTTTATTGCTCATCCCGGGCATCAGGGAGAGAAGAAGCATCTCCATTCACAGAGGTCTTCTCCTGAGATTTGGATGGGATACTGAGGCCTTAGGGAGGAGGAGGAAGAGGGAGATAAACACATACAACTTAGTTCACACTTCTTTTGCAGAAGTCTTCTGAGTTATGAAGGACAACGTATGTGAAGGCAACATACTCTTGATAGTTATTCACTGTTAGAAGTAATTATCACCCTATGCATTCCACTAATGCATGTATCCCTTGTTTTTAATCTTGTACTCAATGCTTTTCTCAGGTAAGGGCAAATACTTGCCAGAGTGGCTACAACACAGTTTCGATGTCTAATCAGAAGAACAGAATGAGACAATCCCAACACAACACATGAGAGGAATGGGACCAAGTCCGTTTATATACTAAGGAGAGTGGGAGTAAAGAGGGGAGACAGGGAAGGGCAAAGTTAGACTACCTGCAATCCAGATGGAGGTGGTGGGAAGTGGCATGTGAGTGATTCTGGAACAGAGGCAGGATAGGAATGAGCTGGGACTCGGGGAAGAAGATGGAGAAAGGCCGGTGTGAATTACGATTGAATCTCTGCCAAAGTTCCCCAAAAGACCCAAGGGAAGTCTGGAATTGCTTTCTGAAAATGGCATTTAGTAGCTGGACTGGGTTTCTTTAAATGTGACTTCATAGACAGGATCTGGACCACATGTGGACACAGATTATACTAGGGTTACAGGGTAATTTATATATTATCTCCCTTTTCCACTAGAGCATAAGATGCTGGGAAGTAAAATACAAATTGGCCTTATTAATAATGTTAGCACAATGCTGGTCATCATGTAGGCACTCATTGCTGACTTAAATTAGAGAGGAGATGGAGGGGAAGAAGGATGATGAGTCTATTAAGCACCTACAATTACCAAACCCTCTACACACAAAGTTGGGGAAAGGAAAATCGAAAGAGATCAAGAGCCTTGTCCAAAGTATGAGCCAGGGTTCAAATCCAGATCTGTGTGACTGGGATTCATGATTTTAACATTGTTCCACAGGGACTGAAGAAATCAGGAGTCCTGAGCTGGGAGGAGGGGAGAAGGGTGTTACTTACAGATCAATGACTGCCTTCCCTGCTGTTTATAATGCCCCCATGACCTCCCCGCAGCCTACCAGAGTACATGGCCCACAAGCATCTGACTAAGCATCTGTTTCCTGAATCCATGAAGGAGTGAATGAACGTGATAAAGAATTCAGAAGCCAAAGGGAGAGGAAGAGAATGGGACAAGAGGGAAAAGATGGAAACAGAGAGAGAGAGAGAGAGAGAGAGAGCTATGACAATAAGAGAACTGAGTTTGGGGAAAAGGAATAAAACAGCACCCAGAGAGTGTCAAGAGAGAAGTGCACAAAGAGGAAGAAAGAAAGACAAAGGGCATGAAAACCTTGAGGGATATTGTAGGAAAGCAGAGAGCTCCAGGGTGGCGAGCTTAAGAAAAAACACAGAAGACAGGGAGGCCGAGGACCAAGCCTGGCCACGAGGAGTGGTGGTGGGGTGACTGTCTCTTCGACGACTGGGGGCAGTCAACCTGGCCCCATCCGACAGGGATGTGAGCAAAGTGCTCATGTCTCAAAGGTCATATTTCTGGTTTGAAGAATCTGGTACACGAAGATGCTGGGGAAACACAAATTCATGAACTAGAGAGGATAAAAGACCCAGTGCTGTTGTGATGATCTCTTTACTCTTCATTCAGACAGAGCCAGTGTACGGAGGCCTCTGTGGGTCCCCCATGACTGCCCAAGTGTTCCCTCCATCTCCCTCCAACTGCCCTCGCACAGTTGGGCACTCCAGTCCCATTTCCAGGGTCTCACCTCCCACCTGGCCTCAATAACCCCCCACTGGCTCTCGCTGCGGAAGACCCAGGTGTGCTATCCAAGGCTGGAAGAGCAGGTGTTTGATGATGTAAACGGGAGGCTGTTTCTTGCAACTGGAAGGCAGCAGCCTTGGATGAGGCAGGGCAGACCTGTGTTTGTGGGAGCCTCTGAAGGACTCACAAGGCTCTTGTATGTCTGAGCTCCTGTAGACAAGACAGCCGAAGCCACTGAATGGCATGGATGGGCGATGCCAGGACTGGGCACACCACACACATGACATATGGTGGTCCTGATGGTCTCATGAGGACCCAGCCTCCAACCCGCAGCAAGAGGAGGCTAAGGACGGCAAGCCCACCCAGGATCCTCACACGGGACCACCGAAGGGGTTCACAGGCTCAGGCGGTGCGGTGAACTGTTCCTGTTCTGCCAATGTTTGCCTTAATTTATGGGCTCCTTTCAGTCACATGTCCATTCATTCATTCATTCATCAAGGGTTATGGGAGGATCTGCTGGGGCCCAGGTACAGCACAAGAACTGGGACCAGAGGACGATGGAAAAGGCCTTTACGGTAGAGGACAGAGGCCGGGTGAGGAGACAAACCTGTTGGTAAGTCTGATGCATTCCTTTATATTATATCATATACGTCATGTTGTGTTGTGTTGTACCATGTTGTGTTATGTTGTGCCGTAGTGCATTGTATCCTTTTATGTATTCATCAAGCATCAATATGTCACATGTTTCTCTAAACATCAGGGACACAGCAGTGAACAAAAACGCAATTCTCAGCCTCAAGGATCTACCATTCTAGTGGGGAAAGCAACAAGAAAAATAACAATCAAATGTGCCTTGGGTGCCATTTAATTATCCAAAAAAAAAAAAAAACCCAGGGAGTGGATTACAATTTTATAGCTGAGAAAATTGAGATGCAGAAAGGCTATGTAACTTGCCTAAGTTAGCACGGTGAGGAAGTGGCAGCACCTAGCCCTCGACTGAGGTGGTCTGCCTCCTGGGAACACACTCCTAACTGCTGCTCCCGAGAGAAGATCAAGAGGCCTTCTCAGAGAACTAGGGATACAATCTGAGGTTTGAAGAATGCATAGGGGCACTTGAAAGAGACCATGCGAACTCTTTCCTAGAACCTACCCAGGACTCCAGAGTCATGTCTGCTTTCCACCCCCTCTCCACCCCGCCAGCACAGAGAATTCTTCATGGACTTTCCCCTTGCCCTCTGCTCTCACGACTTTTACTCAAAACAAGCTCCAGATGGCAAGTGCTTTTCCCTTCCATCAGCTTTTTCACATGCTTCCCTCAGCTTAGACCATTGACCTGCCTTCTCTAAGAGAGGGCCCTCTCAGTGTTTCCAATTCAGACAGGTGGCACCTCCTTCAGGAAGCCTTCCCTGATGTACCCCATTTCCCCTCCCTGGCTTCTTCTCGGGGCTCTCCTCCACTGGTCTCCTCAGAACAGGCTGTGAATTAGACTTGCATTGCCTGCTTACCTGCCCGCATCCTTCCTGAGCAGTCCCTCAGTGCTCACGTGCTGAAGGGGGGGGTGGCATCCGATGCAGGAGGTTGATGCAGAGGGCACAGCTTAGATTATGGCAGGGAGGCGTGGCCATACCAGGTAAGGCCAGGGCTCCAGGGATTCCCTCAGGATGGGGGCGGGGTCTCTGTGGAAGGTATTCGGGGCAGAGCAGCAGGAAGAGTTGGAGAAAAAGAAAGTCATCAGAACACCATGGACCAAAGACACCTTGGAGGTGCTGAATTCTCTTCAGGACAGGGGTGCTTGCATGCTGGGCAGAGCTGGCGGGCCCAGGGACTCCACCCTAAGGAAGGACACAGGATGGGGCGCTTGAGGGTGTTTTCACTCTTGTGAAAGAGGCATTCCCTTTGTTTTCTGTAGATCCCTGGAAGGAAAGGTGAGCTCAGAAGGGGGAGTTTTGTTTGTTTGTTTGGTTGGTTGGTTGGTTTTTTTTTCTTTTGAGTTGGAGTCTCACTCTGTCACCCGGACTGGAGTGCAGTGGCCGCTCCCTGCCACCGCAGCCTCGACCTGCTGGGCTCCGGCGATCCTTCTGCCTCGGCCTTCCAAGTAGCTGGAACTACAGGCGCGCGCTACCACGCCCGGCTAATTTTTTGATTTATTGTAGAGATGAGGTCTTGCTTGCCCAGGCGGGTCTCGGAACCCGTGGGCTCAGGCAAGAACGGGGAGTTTTAATGCAACATAGAGTACTCTGGGATCCTGCATTAGGAGGGGCAGCCTTGGGCCAAATGAGCTCCATCCCCACACCTGCAGACTGAGGCTTGTGCATGGTTATCAGAGATTGCTCAGACTGTTGGAGTGTCGGGCAGGGCTGGATGGAGTTCCCCCAAGCCTCTTCACGGAGCTGTCAGGCATGGGCGGCCAGCCCTGCACTGGCCACCTCCACCGTGGCATTCCATGCCGCTTGGTTAGACTCCATTATTTTTCCTTCTTGCCTACGGGGACCCTGAGGCTCAGACTCCTTCACTGAGTGAGAGTTAGAACTGGAATTCAGAGGGGATCTACCTCACTCTCGTCACAGCCACGTAGGTTCCATTGTGTTCATCCACTTTCTGATCTCTGAAATGAAGGCATTCCTGTTTGAAAACCTAGAGAGGGACAGAGGGAAAACAGACAAGGGTCAGATGGAGACAGAAAGTCAGCCGCATGAGTTCAGACAAGCACCTCACCTCCTGTGATCCTCAGTGCAGGGGGAGAAGGGGGGCATCTGTGCTACCTGCCTCTCGGTGTTGTTCTGGAATTAAATGAGCTGACTCTGACTCACGGCGATCACGCCGAGCAGTGCCTGCCTCGTAGGCGGTGCTCAGAAAGTGTTACTATCCCTGCTGCTGCTGTTGCTATTGTTGCCGGCACTGCTGAGACTACTACCGCCATTATTACTATGAAGATGGTCACACCGCTGCTGCTACCAGGAGCACTGTTACTACTGCCGGTACCATTACTGCTGTTTTGAGAAGTCCTACCAGACCAGACATGGTGTCCCTGGGAGCTATAGAGATATCATACTGAGGAAGAGGTACTCTTCCTGAGGGCTTAAAGCGTCCGATTTGGAGTCCGGTATGATTTCCAATGCAAACTCTACCATTACTCTTCAGGTAGTGAGGTCTGAACTTCACATCTGCTACGTAAAGTGAGAATAATTGGAAAACTGCCAGGGGAGGGAGGGGTATACCTCATCAACAAGGGTATCTGCAACAACAAGGGTATCAATGTTTGTATACCTAACCCTGAATTGTACCCCATACCTTTATAATAAATAAACAAATAATAAAAAGAGAATAATTGGTATGCAGCCGCCATCACTACCTTACGTTAAGAATCAAAGGTTATTTAAAGTAGTTTGTAGCTGGGCTCGGTGGCTCAGCCTGGAATCCCGTGCCTTGGGAGGCTGAGGTGAGTGGATTGCCTGAGCCCGTGGGTTCGAGACCCGCCTGGGCAACTTGGTGAGACCTCGTCTCTACAATAAATCAAAAATTAGCCGGGTGTGGTAGCGCGCGCCTGTAATTCCGGCTACTCGGAAGGCTGAGGCGGAAGGATCGCCGGAGCCCAGCAGGTCGAGGCTACGGTGGCTGGGAGCGGCCACTGCACTCCAGTTTGGGCGATAGAGTGAGACTCCAACTCAAAAGCAAACAAACAAACAAACAAGCAAATAAATAAATAAAGTAGCTTGTAGTTCCTATTGCAATGGGAATTTATTGGGATGATGTATGTATCAAGGAGATGCAGAAGGTTGATGATGGGGATGGATGGGATCAGAGATGCTACTCAGTGCATACTGAGAAGTGTTTTTCATCTGGAGGCATAGTCGTGGAAATAAATAGCACAGGATCTTAGGACTGGAGCGATGAGAGGGGTTGGGATAAGATGCTGTGTGGGTCAAGAGAATGGAGTACCCAGAGCCGCTCAGACAGCCTCTACGCCAACCATGCCTCCTCTCTCAGACACTCTGACATCATTCTCATTACCAGGCCATTCCTGCTTGGCCTCCTCAAGGGCCACCGGGAAGCAGGGTTTTCCTGCTAAAAGGCGACCTCAACTTCTGGCCTTCCTGACAGTCGATCTGCCCTGTCAGATGCTGAACAGTATATGTGCATCTGTTCAATTGCACACTCAGAAGCTTGTCACTTGGAAGCTTCTGGATTACCTGGGTGCCTGAGCGCCCACCCTAGCCCCAGGCCTAGAGCTGTCTGTCCAACAACTGGGTTTGCTGGGAAGAAGAGTCTGGCGGCTGGGGTGGTCCATCTTGTTCCTTGCACCTCACTGCTCACTGGGGTCTTTCCCGAGCTCCTTAACTGTGTGGGTCAACCCTGGTGTATAGCTCACACCAGAAGGTGGGTTTCCTCCCTAAACTTTTTCTTCTATTTGCAGTGACATGTTTATTTGTCTGTTACCTGTCAAGTTTCTTTCTGCACCAGATTCTCAGCTTCATGAGGACAGTCCTTTCCATTCAGCGTAGTATCCACAGTGCGCCATAGCAGCAGTCCCTAATTTTTTTGGCATCAGGGACCGGTTTCATGGAAGATAATTTTTCCATGGACTGTGGCGGAGGGGGCGGGGGAATGATTCAGACACATAACATTTATGATGAATTATATTTCTATTATTACTGCATTGTAATATATAATGAAATAATTATATGACTTACCATTCAAAAAAAGAGGGAAACAGTAAGTAAAATAATGGACTAAAATAAATGCCGCATACTGACTTAAAGCCAGCCACCAGATGCCACTGAAGTGCATCCCCTCACCACTCACTGATAGGGTTTTGATATGAGTCTGCCAGCAATTGATTTATGATGGCCCCTGTCCGTCAAAACTCACTGCTCATGTTCATCTGCATTTGCAGCTGCTTCCCAGCACTAGCATCGCTGCCTCAGCTCCACCTCTGATCATCAGGCATTACATCCTCATAAGAAGGGTGCAACCTAGATCCCTCGCGTGCACAATTCACACGCCTGGGAGAATCTAGTGCCACTGCTGATCTGACAGGAGGCGGAGCTCAGGCTGTCAGATGGGGAGAGGCTGTAAATACAGATGAAACTTCGCTTGCTCACCTGCTGTGTGACCCAGTTCCTAACAGGCCACAGATGGTACTGGTCTGTGGTCTGTGGGTTGGGGACCCCTGCCCTACAGCATGTCTGGTGCACTGTAGGTGCTTAATTTATATCTATTGCAGAATGAATGCATGAGGGCTTTTAAAAAGAGGAAACAAAAACCCCAATACATTCATCCATAGAACCATAGCATTTGAACGCTGAAGGGGACTTTAACAATAGCATTTACTGTTCACTCTATTCCATGGTCCCAGCTGCAAAATCTGAACAAATGGCTATATCACTCCACTTAAGCAAAGCTGAAGAGATACACTCTGTGCATCAGCTGCTTGTTTGGCTAATTTATGAAAGGTTTGTTGAAAAGACACCTGCCCGACATCCTTGGCCTTGGGTTCCAGTCCCGTCTGGTTCCTGGCATTGCAGGTTAGCTGAGCAAAACACTTTATGTTAGAATGTCAGTCCCTCATGGATAACCAGATGAAGCTGGATTATACAGTATTCAGTACCTGTGCTTTTTGACCTCATTTTATTTTCTCCTGTGTTATGCTCTGTTTTCATTTCTGCTCGCTTGTTCAAAGGATCAAGGCTGAAATATTTTGTCTAACTCTGCTTACGAATGAATGAACGCTGTCATCACAGGAGTTCGTTCAATATAAAAGAGCAAGTTCAACCCCTTTTCTCTCCCTGATTTTCTACCTTCTACTATGAGATGACATAGCAAGAAGGCCCTTGTCAGATGCCCGTCCCTCAACCTTGGACTTCCCAGCTTTCAGAGCTGTGAGAAATATATCTCTGCCCCTTATAAATGACTCAGTCTGTGGTGTTCTGCTTCAGCAGCACAAAACAGACCAAGACACCCGATTAGCAGCGCTAATGAATGGCCAAACCAATGTTGGAATTCTGTTCCACCTGATCCCAAAATACTCCCAAGCTAGGACTAAAAATTCCTATGTCTGGCTTTAAATCTAGTACTTTCCTCACCGTCTTGCTGTGCGAGGTTTGACCAATTCTTTTTCTTTTTTGGAAACTTAGAAAAAAAATGTAGTCCTCACTGGATGGTTGTTAGAGTGAAATAGGACATCCTCTAGAAAGCAGCTGACTTTGGAATGATGTGCTCACAAATGGTGCCCTCAGTGTGAGTGTTAAAGGCTTAACAATGGACTACAAAGTGCAGATGCCTTGGCTTTTCACGGGACAATAACAGTGATGATGGCAGTTGTCAAGAGAGGTTTCATGGGGACAGTAGTAATTAAATTTGGACCTGAAGGGTGGCATGTGTTGCATGCACCACATTAGGACAACCCCAAATCCACTCATAACAGCTTTTTTCCTTGCCTGCCTTTCCATACTTCCTTATAGGGTACTGGTGACCACGTGGCCCAGTCTGCCTAATGGAATCCAAGAAGTTCCTTTAAGAGACTCAGCTGGTAGGCTCTTCAGCCCGGCACTCACGCCCTCATCTCCTTACCTGGAATGTGGACATCTGGAGATGCAGCTCTCATGTGACCATGAGGATGAAAGCCATAACACCAAACAGGGACATGGTAGGGACTGGGTGTTTCATGGCTGCCAACATTACAGTTTCACAAAAGACAAAAAAAATCTTTAGATGGTAAAACTCCGGTTGCGTGAGTTGTCTTTTATTTGCCACTGAATACGTTTCCAACCACCAGGTGAAGACCAGATAGATGGTGACACAAACAAGGTGAGGGGAGGGCGGACAGGGAGGACAGGAGAGAGAGTAGCTAAAGGAATCACCTTATATTGTGCCAAGATCCGTGTGGACACGGGCACGGGGTCGTTGCTGGCTCAGTAGGAGAGGCTCGTGATCTGTATTCGAATCCATTCATCCTTCCTCGTCATGCTCCGTGAGGGATTCCAAAGACTGCCAAATGCCTGATCCAGAGTGAGCATTCATTTGCTCAACTGGAAAGAGTCTTGAGCATGACTCTCTTTTAAACACACTAGTAAATGATTCGCCTGCATGGCCTCAGTTAATCCTCCCATGGCTGCTGAGAAGATGAGTGCTATCCTAGCCTCATTTTACAGAGGAAATGGAGGGCTAGAAACATATGTCCAAAATTTTTGACCTAAGATTCAAGCGCAGGCCACTAACTCCCAGCTCTGGGCTTTAATCCTTGTGTTATACTGAAAATCATATGTCTGGACCTCTCTGAAACCTGACAGGAGCACACACACGCAAAGTTGTTCAGTCTCTTCCCTGCAATCCCACATGCCTACCTAAATCTACGCAGAATCAAGATGTAATTGTCAAGATCATGGACTTCTCCACAGGGCTGTGAGCACCTCTCAGCCAGGGATCATGTCTAATCCAGCTTCATATCCCTGTGGCTAGTATGTTTTCTGAATAAACATCAAGTGAGAAAATAAGTTAACTAATTAAAAACAAAAGTTAGGCTAGGCACGGTGACTCACCGCTATAATCCAAGCACTTTGGGAGGCCAGTGTAAGAGGATTGACTGAGTCCAGGAGTTCGAGACCAGCCAGAGCACCTTGGCGAGACCTTGTCTCTACAATAAATCAAAAAGTGAGCCAGGCATGGTGACATGTGTCTGTCGTCCCAGCTACTTGGCGGGTTGAGGCAGAAGGCTCACCTGAGCACTGCAGGTTGAGACTGCCGTAGCTGTGATTGTACCACTGAACTCCAGCCTGGGCAATGGAGTAAGACTCTGACTCAAAAACAACAGAAGCAAAGGTTAGATTTGGCACAACCAACCAGAAGGACCGGCAGAATAAAATCCAAGCTCCAGGCACAGGAAACAAGCATGGGGTCCTCTTGAGCATCCTACATGAACAGTGTCTCTTCAACCATTTGCACTTTTATTATATAAATGTTAATGTTAATGAGTTACGGACTTACTGATAACAAAGGTCTTATGACGACACTTTCTGCCCATTCTTATATGTGTCTCACTTTGGTCTGATACCTGGAATTCATCACAAAATTTCTAGATGTGGCAAACGCTAGGAGCATTTCTTTCGACACAGCTCATGAGGGTTCTTTCAAGGTTGAAATACATCTCTCTTGTCGTGAGAGCTATGCTGAGGGAAAGAAGTAATAATTATGTTCTGAACCAGATGAAGACCGTGTATCTTATTCATAGCTGAGATAAATTGTGTACACCCTCAAAGCTGAGTCGATAATGATTCGTCAGACTTCGTTACCAACATCTTACAAAGCTGATGCGAGCCATGAGAAGCTATTTTGCACAAGATTTGTCACCTTGATCTGAAAGGAAATGAATAGCTAAATGTAAAATGCCATTTCGCTATGATTCATAGCTCTTTCAAGCTGACAGACAGCGTAAAGGGATACAATCTTTTCCCTACTTCTGAAAAAAATGTAGTCAAAGGGTCCTCTCTTTAGTATCTTATCAGCCCAAGAGGGATCAAAGAGATTGCCTGGAGGTCCACCAAGAGGAAGAGCTTTGTCGTTTCTGCTTCCTGACAATGTCCACATTGGAGAGAGAGGCCATCATCCATGTGCTCTCTTTCTAGGAAAATGACAGCTCCAAAATATAATTATTCTCACCGTAGGATGCTCTGACTAGGTTGTTTTCTTCCCACAACACGTACAAACGGTCACATTTGAAAATTAGCACGTATCGCAATCCTTCCCACCCACAAATGCTTCTCATACATCATTGTAGCACACACAGATTATCTTCTATTTACCTAAGCATTTCCTATTGAGTTTATGTAAATGTCAGGGCATTCCTCAAGATAATTTTGGAAGAGAGATGTGCAACCATTAGTGGCAATGCCCAGAAGATACTGAACAATTAGTCAGGAAACCAGAAAACTAAAATCTTTCTTCGTCTGTGTGTTCCCTGCACAAAGTATGCAGAATTCACAAGCATCTTATTAGAATGTCAAAGGAGGTACATCTTGAAGAAGGTCTAGTGATGGAGAAATTTGTAACTAAATATTTAGGACACTGTATGTATGATATTGTGTAGTGCAGTGGCTAAGGTCCAGGTTGAGTGTATAGAAACATTCATGTTAGAATTCTGCCTCTCCTGCTTACTAATGAAGTGGACTTGGGCACTTAACTATTCCAAGCTTTTTGGGATGTGTGTGTGTATGTGAACATACACGTTTTATTTGGAAAACAGACATAGAACTATATTCACCCTGTAAGACAATTTTAAATATTGGATGAGATCATTTAATATAATTGAATTCATGAAAGTACCTAGTATCAATAATGGAACACGGAAAACACTCTACAAGGCTTTTATTGCTGCTAATACAGGATGCCTGCTATTTTACATATTGTACTATTTTGCTGGCAAACGCTACAATAAAACCTCTAAGTGATGTCGCAGCTTCACTCCTGTCCTTGCTCTGTCAGCTCAATTCCACCTTTGGGCACATGTTTTCTTCACCACACATTTTCCCACTGTGAGAATTTTAGAACTCCAACCCATAAGGGTGTAGGCAGTGGAATGAACCCTTAAAAGCTCATGGTTGGCCAGTTACTATTTTTAAGTCCCTAGTCCTTGACTTTTGTGACATAACACTCTGGGCTAGATTTGCATCTCTGGACAATTTTCTTTCTCCTCCTCTCCCTGCACTCCCCTTTTTCTGTTCATCTACTACACACTGGTGATTCACAGGATCCAGTTCTTGACCCTCATTTTACCTAAATCGTCCCTCTAGATGATGGGGCTTCTTTTGTGACTTTAAAGACCACTGGCATGCTGATAAATGCCAAGGTCCTGTCTCCTTTCTGACTTCGCTCCTTGACTTCAGTCTCTTACACATGGGGGACCCTGCCCAAAAAGATATGGAATTATCTTTTGGAGAGTGCTGCAAAGTTATCCTTGTGTGTGTGTGTGTGTGCGCGCGCACGCGTGCGTGCGTGCGCACATGTGCACACACACGTGTTCCCCCGCTAGGTAAATATTCTAAGAACCCATTGGCATCAGTGTACCAGCCAGCATTGTTGTGAGAGGCTGCATTCAGCTTCAGTGAATTTTTTTTTTAGATTATTTCAAGTGTTTGCTTATTCATGATGGGCGATTTACAAGCATACCTACCCATACTGCGTTGAGTATTCAGCGGTTTTTGACCCAAAATGGTATGACTTCCAGGCCCCACCCTTTCTATTCACCCAGTCTCACCCCCAAGAGAACATTTTTTTTCTTTCCCCGGATGAAAAAAGTCCTCAAAGGCAAACGTTTTGCCAATATGAAAGAGGTGAAACAAAAAATGGCAGGAGTACTCAAAGGCATCAAAATCGACAAGTTCAAAAACTGATCTGAGCTGTGGAAAATGCATCTCAAGAGGTGAACTGCATCAAGCGAAGAGTACTCTGAAGGTGACTGAAGTTTAAACGTGTAAGAATCACTGCACAATTTTTGATAAATAAATTTTGGGGTTTGGGGGGTCTCCCCTCGTATATGCACCTCCCTGCTGGCCTTCTCTACCTGAGCATTTCGTTAGCACTTCAGACTCCATGTATCTCCAAGTGACTCTCCACTCCCCACCCAACACCTCTCCCCTTGTATGTCACTCAGGAAGGAGAAAGCACATGAGCCTGGCACCCAGGCCAGAAATCTGAGCGTCATCTCCCCTCACTCTTCTCCTTCCCCTGCCATGTCCCATCTGTCAGAAAGTCCCACTAATCTTTCCCTCTGAACATGCCCTCTGTCATTCATCCGCATCATGATTCCTACCACAAGTACCCAGAATTAGTATCTTTGCCTCCTAATCAACCTTCTAAACAGTGTCCCTATGTTCCCAATCAATCTCCCACCCTATACTTTTTCTCCTCTGAAACCAGAATCATCTTTCTAAATGCATACCTGGTCATATCACTTCTAAGCCTCGTATTAATGTGTCAATGCCTAGATAAACATTTCCCTCATCATGGGCTGCCAAGAGCCTAAAGTAGAGATGCTCAAGGCAAAAAACATTCAGAAGTCAAGTATCTGTGGGGAAGGTAGCTATGCACACAGCCCACTCCCACTCCCAAGTGTTGGCTAAATCTGCACAGCAGGAGTGTATTCAATTTTTTTAACTCATATTTTCAGAGTTTGGTCCTGTCCTTTAGAACCAGTATTTCAGAAACCTGTAACCTATGGAGTAAAGTATGAGGTTTCTAGCAGGATTTATTTTTATTTTGGAGTTGTGGGGTATACATGAGGATTTGCTACATAAGTACCTTGCATGTAGGTGAGCTTTGGGCTTCTAGAGAGTTCTCTATCCCTTGGTAGTGGACACGGTACCCAGTGTGTGGTTATGTGCCTCTTATGTCCCCTATCTTCCTCCCAGCATTTTTTTGTTCCCACCTTTGTGTTCACATTCCGAATGTTTGGGGTCCACTTATGAGTGAGAACATGGGTATTCAGTTTTCCTTTCTGCGATAGTTCACTTAAAATGATGCTTTTCAACTACATCCGCATTGCTACAAAGAATGTGATTTTATTCTTCTTTATGGCTGCCTAGTATTCCAGTGTATGTTTCCATCACAGTTTCTTTATCCAGTCCACTTTCATGGGGTATCTAAGTTGGTTCTGTTTTTGCAATTGTGAATAGTGCCGCAAAGAACATATGTGTGCAGATGTCTTCCTGGTAGAGCAATCTGTATTCCTTTGGGTATCCAGTATTCCTAGAAGTAGAATTAATAGATCTTATGGTAGCTCAAGTTATAGTTCTTTGAGAAAACACCATATATCTTTCCACAAATCCTGAACTAACTTACATTCCCACAAACGGTGTAGAAGTGTTCCTTTTTCTTCACAACCTCACCAACAACTGTTGAAACTTGACTTTTTAATGATGGCCATTCTGATTGGTGTGTGGTGATAGTTTTGATTCGTTGTAGTTTTAATTTGCACTGTTAGGTTTTTTTGGCTGTCAATTCATTTGAATTTCTTATAGATCCTAGATGTTCAGCCTTTGTCAGATGCATAGTTTGCAAGTATTTTTTTTCTTCCATTCTGTGGGTTGTCTCTTTACTCTTTTGATGGTTTGTTTTGCTGTACAAAAACTTTTTAGCTTGACAAGTTTCTACTTGTCAATTTCAGATTTTGCTGCGTTTTTCTCTTGAGGACTCGGACATGAATTCATTGCTTGTCCTGATATCCAGGAGAGTGTTCCCTAAGTTTTCTTCTAAGATTCTTACAGTTTGAGGTTTTGCATTTAAGTCCTTGATCCATTCTGAGTTAATTTTTTAATATGATGATAGGTGGGGATCCAGTTTCATTCATGTACACGTGGTTAGCCAGTTTTCTCAACACCATTTGCTAAGTGGGTTTCTTTTCTTCAGTGTTTGCTTTTCTCCGTTTTGTCAGAGATGAGTTGGTTGAAAGTATGTGGTTTTGTTTCTGATTTTTCTATCCTGTTCCATTGGCCTATGTGTCTATTTTTGTACCAGTACCATGCAGTCTTTAGATACTGTAGCCTTGTAGTAAAGCATGAAGTCTGGAAGTGTGATGTCTCCAGCTTTCTGCTGAGAATTGTTTTAACTATTTGGGCTCTTTTTTGCTTCCAGATGAATTTCTGCATTGGCTTTTCTAGGTCTGTGAAAAACGATGCTGGTGATTTGATAGGGACAGTGCTGAATCTGTGGACTGCCTTGGGTAGAATGGACGTCTTGACAATACTGATTCTTTCAATCCATAAGCATGGGATGGTCCTCCTTTTGTTTCGGTTGTTCTTGATTTCTTTGGTCCATGTTTCGAAGTTATCAGTGTAAAAGTGGTTGACCTCTTTGGTTAGATGGATGCTGAGGTATTTGTGTGTGTGGTGATTGTGAATGGGATCGTGTTTTTTAATTTGGTTCTCAGCCTGCTTGCTGTTGGTATATAGAAATGCAGCTGTTTTTGCATATTGATTTTGTTTCCAAAAACGTTACCAAAGTTTTTATCAGTACAAGGAGGTTTTTGCCAGACTCTCTTGGGTTTTCTAGGTATAGAATCCTATCATCTGAAAAGAGGGGTAATTTGACTTCTGCCTTTCCTGTTTAGTTCCCCTAATTTCTTTCTCCTGCCTGATTGCTCTGACTAAAACTTCTGGTACTACGTTAAATAGGAAGGATGAGAGCAGGCATTTTTGTCTTGTTCCGGTTCTTAAGGGGAATGCTTTCAGCTTCTGCTCATTAAGTATGATGTTGGCTGCAAATTTGTCATAGATGGCTTTTATTATTTTAAGGAATGTTATTTCGATGCCTACGTGTATGAGGGTTTTTATCAAGAAGGGATGTTGGATTTGTATCAAAAATCCTGCATCAATAAAATTGATAAAACCTAGTAAAATTTAGATACCTTCCCACAGGTGTCTGTCCTCTGTCTCTGCAGCCTCATGTCTTGTTAATCTCTGCTTTGCACTTTATCCTCCAAGGACCAATCACCAGGAACAGCGATGAGTCTGCCTCTTCCTGGGCTGGTCCAGTCCTGACCTGTGCCAGCCAGCATGCTGAGCACATGGCAGCCCTACAAGAAGGCATGCAGACCGGTGGTGACTGGAAGGTCTTGAGTCAGACACATGAGGTCAAACCTGGACTGGCAATCTTGGGCAATTTACTATCTCTCCAGGCTTCCATTTCCTCAGTTGTGAAGGGGAGATGAAAATAACACATCCTACCTTCTAGGACTGCTGTGAAGGTTAAATAAGTTTTTATACATAAAGCACCTAGAATAGTGCTAGACACTTAATGACTTCTGTATATACACAGCTGATATTAACATTCGGTAGATAGATAACCATCACAAAAGAGTCAGGAAGTGTGCACTTAAAATCAGCAAAGCCTGCCTGGGAGCTCCTCTTACTAACTTCTGTCCCCTCCTCACTGACTCCCTCCCTGGGCACCCAGCCCCTGAAGGCTGTGATGTCCTGCAAGGGAGTCCAGCCTTCACAGGGCACTCCAGTCCCTCTCCCTAGAGTCTCTATGCTTTTCTCTAGCCTGGGAGTCCATGCTCAAACCCTGCTCAATTGCCTCAAGCCATCTCTTCCCTTAAGTACCCAGCTTCTCCTAAGACTGGACATGAAGCTTTCTCCCCTCTGATTATTCTACTTTGGGAACACTCTGGAGAGTTGATGTGTGACAAATCAGTAGGCTCCAATATGTCATCAGCATCAGTGGTCAACCCAAGGGGAGACCTGCCCATAATTTCCACCTGTCCCCTTCACTGATATGGACAGTTGATGTATTCTCAATCTACTGTCACACACAGTACAAATCCAGCATTAAGATTACTCCTCCAGCTATCAACTTCCAGATTGTTGCAGTTAAGTAAATATGATAGTGAGTACTAAAGTCAATTTAATAGATGCTTTCCAGATATTTTTAAATAAAAAATTAGGATGAACTAAAATAGAATGAGTGCATTGCAAGCAGTGAGGGAAAGTATTGTTGTGTAACATATTTAGTTCTGTTATATATATATCTTGTGTGCAATGGGGTATATATATATATATTTTTTTTACTTTAGGTCATGGGACAAAGCAGATAAAAAGCATTATGCCAAGCCTTTCTCATATAAAAAAAGTTGGTGCCTATTGTCTGGAATTATCCACAGCTCTCTCTTTTCTCTTTAAAATAAAAAGCCCTAGGCAAATGGACACAAAAGAAAGCAGGAGTTGTGATCTTAATGTCAGACAAAATATCATTTAAGTTGTCAAAAATTTTAAAAGATACAGAAGGTCACCAGATAATGACAAAAGGTTCAATCCATCAATAAGAAATAACCATCCTAAACATATATGCATGCAACATAGAAGCACCGACATTTATAAAGCAGCTTCTAGGTAAACTAAAAAAAAGAAGACATTGACTCAAACACTATCATAGCTAGGGATTTAAAATATGAAGCCCTTAACAAAAGTAAAATAAAATAAAAGGGCTCCCTGACATGTTTCCTTGTAAGAACACTTCATTTGCGTTGTCCTTAGAAACATACTGACTAAGCTATGCTCACAATCACTACCATCTGTCCATGTGTGTGTTGCAGATGACTTGACTGCACCCAAGCAGGAGTCCTGGCCTCCAGATAGAACTCTAGCAACAGAAGGTGATATAGAAATGACTTCCTGCTAGACTTAGGGAATCAGAAAGTCCACTTCCTATGGGTGACACTTTTACATACGTGGGACTTAAAAATATTTGAAGAATGCATCTACTTTTCTCTGCTTCCATCTGAATACACCCTATCCCGCTTCACTTACGTACAAACCCACTCACGTACAATCTGATACTTGCTTCCCTTACCATTTTATCTTTCTTCTAGGCCAATGGTATTCACGGTATTTTTAGTAGAACCCTGTGTTTAAAAGGGAATGTTTAACAAGACCCCAGCATGTAAAAAGATCAAAGCAATACATGGACCCCCGGAGCATTGAAATCTCCATTTTTGGATGGGGAAAAAAAATCGCTACAGCAGTTTTTGTTGTTGCTACTGTTTAATTTGTTGAAGAATCTCTGAAGCCTATCTTCAGAGACTGGCTTGAAAAATGAGTGGGCAAAAAAAACCACAATAGAGCGATGGTCAGCTCGTTAATGTAGTTCTGAAGCTGAGATAATGTGGGAGTAGCATTTCGCTGAAAGTCATACAACCCTTTACTATTGTTATTAGTTGTATTTCTGCTAGCTGTACAGGTTTGGGAAAATCAGTCAGCTTCTTTGGGTCCTATTTCCTCATCTACAAGTTGTCAGGATTAAATTTCAGGATCCTGAACTTCCTTTAGGCTTTCTATGTCTATGGACTTGATAAGGACACTATATTCAACCCCCAAGGTGTTGATACTTACCACAAAGCCAAGGTTAGGGTGGAAGATTTACCACCGCTACAGGTCTTGCCCAGTTATTTGATTTTATGATCCACCCAAAGAGGCTCTATATGTCTCCCAAGTAATTTTCACAATATTTAACTACCCAAGACACTGAGAAACTCATTTTAACATGTCTCATTGAGCTCTGATAATAACGGCAATAACCATAGCAATTTTGTAGCACTTGACAATCTACAAATGCTTATGCCCATTATTTCCTTTGATTTTCATGATTGTCCTGTTTCTCCATTTTATAAGTGAGGAGGCAGATGCAGAGAAGGAAGTTGACTGGCTAAAGTCATCCAGCAAGAAGGTTGGAGCCCAGACAGGGTTATCTTGCTGGAGCCAGTTGGGAAAGCCCTGATAGCAGGTCAGAAAGTCTCCGTTTTATTGGGTCAGCAGCCCAGACACCTGAAAGAGACAAGTTACCTGATCAAAGTGGAGAGAGATTCAAATCAGAAGGACAGGGGAGAGGCCCCTCAGGACCCCAGGGAGATCCAATGGCAGCTGCCCTGAGATGGTGTCAGCAAGGAAGGGGAAAGGGAGCATTTCACTCTTATCATTCAGGGACTCCTGAGGCTTGCAACCAAAACCGCTTTTTTAAGTCTGTCCCATGAAGAAATGGAGACTAACTCCAAACTGAAAAAAAAAAACAAAAACAAAAAAAAACCTCCCTCTGCACATTGGGTTCAGAGGGTAGAACTTTTCTCTTTGGATTCTCTTTCCAACCTTCTAGTGGTTCTCATGAGTATTAAATATATCAGTGTCTCTCATCCCCCGCCTCAAGTTAGAAACTGGAACCCAAGAGCCATGAGAAGGTTCAGGTCAGTTCTGTGAAGCTGCCAAATCTGATGGGCTAAATTTTCATTCTGTTTGCTTTATGGATTTCAAAGGTTCATATTCATTAATTTCATTCATGTGAAAATGAAGCTATTCTCAAATTATTTGAAAGGACAAAAGCTTTACTGTGGATGGAAGACTTTGTCCCAAGCCTGAAAAACAACTGGGTAAAGTGATCTTGAATGTCTTAGGGTCCTCCAGCAGTGAAGCAGAAGGTGGAGGGTGGGGTCTGACCCATGGTGGTAGAGCTGAAGGCATGAGAAACAGATGTGTGGGTGCCCTAGAACATTCTTGAAACTGATGTATTAGCTTCATGCAACGTCCGTCATTCACAGCCATTCTCACTTTCCTGGCGCAGCTGCAACAGGAATAAATTTTATTGGCCACATCATCAGATCTCTTCAATGTGTTACATATTGAAGATGCTCATTCTGCAAGGAACTCAGAGTCTGTTAGAAACATCAGGGTGCACAAGGGTCTGAAAATACCTGGGCAATGGAGGTGTGACATGCAAGATCAAGAGGAGGATAAAGGAGAATTGCAACCATGGCTGGCACATTCAAGAAGAATTCACAGATAAGAAAATATTTAAACTGAAACATAAAAAGAAGACTTTGCCCACTGGTCATGGCAGACATGATATTCTATGCAAAGGGAATGAAATTTGAGCACAGGCAAAATATAAGTGGGTCTGGCATGTTTTGTACCTCTAAAGTGGTTTGAAAATGTTGAGTCTCCACTTACAGGGATTGGGGGGACACAATGGAATATCTATGACCGAGCAGGTTGAGGAGAGTGTCCATGGAGGGCAGGGGTCTGTCATGGGTTATCGGAGCCTAAACAGAGTGGGGAGGGCATCTACACAATACAGAGAATAGCAATGCTAAAAGGACATATACATGATAAGGACAGATATGGGGACTGATCAAACAAGTAATGATATTACAGAAAATAGGAGCCAGGTTTCTCCCTGTCAAAGAATGGAGTGACAAATATAGGAAAGAGAAAACTAGAATAAATTAGAGTAAATCCTATGGTTTTTAATTGGAACGGAAGATATTATGAATACAAAAAGAAAGCGGGGGGAGAGAAAGAAATGTTTAAGGCAATTGAATTAATATTAAAATAAATACACTGAATATTGACTCATTTGGCAGCTGTTCTCAAAAGAAAAAATTTCTATTGATTTATAAAATTGTATTAGATCTTTCTTCTACTGTCTCTAATTTGTTGCTAAGCCCATCAGTTAATAGTTTATATAAGATATTGTACTTTTGGTTTCTGGAATTTTCACTTGGCTATTTTTTGTTTCACATTTTTCTGTTGTGATTTCACATCTGTTCATTTATTATCACTACATTTTCCATTAAGTACTTGAACGTATTTATAAGGACTGCTTGAAAATTCTTATGTGCTAATTCCAACATCTGTGTTATCTCAGGATCACTTTTTATCAACTATTTTTGTTACAGATTATATTCTTCTGCTTTTATGGTTGTGTATTGATTTTTATTGTAGTCTAGACATTGTGGAGCTACATTGTTGAGAGTCTGATTTTTGTTGTTTTTCTTCAGAGAATGCTAAGTTTTGTTCTGGCTCGCAGTTAATTTACTGCCAGATTAGACTGATCCTTTTAAGGCTTTGTTAGACTATGCTAGAGTGAGTCTAGCATAGCCCTTCCTCTAGGACGAGAGTAGCTCTGCTCCATAGATATGGCCTGTCTGGGTCTTGACTGAGGTCTCTTCTCCATTCTGGATGGATGGAATGCCATGTTTTTCAGCACTGTGTAACATCAGAAATCTCTGCTCATCTCATAGTTCCAGAAGCTGTTTTTGACAGGCCTTGGGTAGTCTTTCCTTGGACACTGCATTTTAATCTTATCCATTGCCTTAATCAGACCAATACACAAATTTCTGGTGCCTTTTCTTTGTGTAACTCTGTTCTTCTTCCACTTCATAAACTTTAAACTCCAATCTCATCATCCCCAGCTCAGCAAGCCTGCTGGGCTCTGCTTGGATTCCACTTTCCTGAGCCACGATTCTGAAGTAGCCCTGGAGAGAAAGCAGGAATGATCTGGCTACTCATCTCTCTCAGGCACCACCTTCAACCCAAGGTCCTGCGCTGGAGTCTCTCTGACTCAAAACAAAAAGGAGTGTCTTGCCTGGCTGGCTTTACCATAATAAACATCACACCCATTTCTCACTTCCCTCCTATGGTTTTAAGAAGTTGGTTAGGTCCATCACGCACAGAAACTCTGAAACTCCTTGCAAAGTTGCCCAAAGTGTCACAAGGCAAGGTGGTAGGTTGGAAGCGCTGGTAATACCGTGATAGGTTAAGAGTCTCAAAATTAGAACAGTAAAATTGTGGTTTAGGTTACTTCCATTCTACATATTCTGCTGAACACCTGCTAGGTATGTTCCAGGTGCTATGCTTGCTGCTGGAGTTACAGAGATGAATGAGATGAGGCCAATACCCTGAGATATTCACGATAGATGTGTACAGCAAAGCAAAGTGGTTGCTGCAGTGATGGAGGGCTGACTGAGAAACTCTGGTGAGAACACAAGCAGAAGTGATCTGTCTAACTCCAAGAGGTCAGCATAGGTGTGGGGATGGAAAGCGAGATGATGGGTGAGTTTAAGTTTGAAAGATATACAGACATTGCTCAGGCTGGCGCAAGTAGGGGGTCCTGCCAGGGAAATAGCCGGCAAAAGAGGTTCAAGCCAGGTGACAGCCGTATCTTTAGAAAGAACAACCTATACTATGGCTATAGTATATACTGGCTACACTAAAGAGCATATGTTGTTTCTAGCCATAGGTACAGCACAGGATTATCTCAGGAGATATGGTCAGGGAATTAAAGCTAAACCAGATTATTAAATTACTTTAGGCCATATTTTTAGATCAATAAACACAGATTTATTTTGTGTTTACCTGTGGCTATTGGAGATATGAGAATACATAAATTAATGGTATATATGCCTACAGTTAGGGTATTGCGGTTCCAACTTCACTCCCTCCTGTCCAGATCTCATCTGGTTTCTAGCTCAATTTATGGCCTTCGAGACCACCAGGATTGAAACAGAGGAAAGAGCCAGGATGAGGAAGGAACTGGAGAGCGTTTTATTCTGGTCATGGTAATGAAGACCTTCCCATCACTCCTCTGTAAGGGAAATAGCTCAACCCTGACCGTAGACTGCTTATTCCTAAAGAAAACTATGGCCAACTGTAAGGCTTAGCTCTCTGACTCAGGGAAAGTTAATTCAAAGGCTCATATTGCAATTACAAGCAGTTGACTTCAGGTTGGGTTCTCTGGGAAATAGATCAGACACCCTTCCTTCCTTTCTTTCTTTCTTTCCTTCCTTCCTTTCTTCCCTCTCTCCTTCCTTCCCTCCCTCTCCCTTTCTCTCTCTTTGGGTCTCCCTTTCTTTCTTCTCCCTTTTTTCTTATTTATTTATTTAGACAGGGTCTTCTTCTGTCACCCAAGCTAGAGTGTAGTGGCACAATCATAGTTCACTGTAACCTTAAACCGTTGGGCTCAGTCAATCCTTCCACTTCAGCCTCTCAAGTAGCTGGAACCAAAAGGGCATGCCACTCTGCCCAGCTAATTTTTTATTTAATTGTTTGCGGAGAAAGGAATCTCACTATGCTGCCCAGGCTGTTCTTGAACTCCTGACCTCAAATGATTTTTCAGCCTCGGCCTCCCAAAGTGCGAAAATTACAGATGTGAGCCACCACATCCAGCCCCGAGATGGGCATTTCCTTGCAGAGAGTTTATTGTGGTATTCTGTCAGAATGAAGGAAACAGAATTGGGCAGAGGATGATCTTAACTTGCAATGTCGTTAAAACAGAGGTCTCAGGTGATTCCATGGGGAGCTCCGAATTTGGCAGGGCCTTTCAAAGATCTCACATATTTAGGCAGAGGGCCAGGCCTGTGTTCCCCACTTCAGTCAGTCACTAGATGCATTTCCCCAGGGCAAAGAGAAATTCCTCACGGGGAGGGACCCAACTGTGAGCTGTCAGCTGACAACCCTCTGGGACACCTGGGTGCTGCATCACCACTTCCCCACAGCTGAGCTGCTGCGGAAAGTTCTGCCCATGGGAGAAATGATAATTAGCCAGACTATTCAGACTCCAGAAATGAACAGTAACATATGGCAAGGACCAGCCAGGTGCTATAAACAACTTGTGTGACAGAAAGCAGGAACCAAGAGAGAGACAGAAAATGAGGAGCCCATTTGTCCCAGGAGGACTGGTTGACAGAAATGGGAGTGATCACTTGAGATGGGGCAGAGGCCTGAGGCTCACCTGTAAATAGCTGAAGGGCTGGCATGTGGAAGAAGGTTCAGGTGTGTTCCTGGGGCCTCAGGGGATGCACTTAGGTGGAGAGATCCCTAACAGTCCAGGCTCCAAGTCCTGACCTCACCTGGTGGAGAGATCCCCAACAGTCCAGGCTCCAAGTCCTGACCTCACCTGGTGGAGAGATCCCCAACAGTCCAGGCTCCAAGTCCTGACCTCACCTGCAAAGGGTTTGTTGCTGACACAGGGAAAGCATCCAGTTAAGGGCCAAGTTGGAGGTATTGCGGGGTCCTGAGCCACAGCAGGTGTTGTGTGTCCCAACAGCAGGCAGCTGCCCTGGTGCAGGCTGCATCCGAGGAAGGTTAATTCCCTCCTCCTCGGGCCAGTTCAAATGGTGAGCATGACGCATATTCTGGAAGTGATTCTCAAACCAGGTTGTGTTATGTAAGCTCTGGGAAGCTTAGAAAAATAATGCTCAGCCCCAGAGAAGTGGAATCATAATTTCTCAAGATAGGGATGGGTCACTATATTTTCTTTTTAGTTGGAGTCTCACTATATATTGCTCATGCTGGAGTGCAGTGGCATACGCTCATGGCCACCACAACCTCGACCCCTGGGCTCAGGTGATCCTTCCACCTCAGCCTTCCAGGTAGCTGGAACTTCAGGAGAGTGTTACCACACCTGGCTTTTTTTTTTTTTTTTTTTAAGTCATCTAGGCTGGAATGTGGTGGTACAATCATAGCTCACTGCAGCCTCAAGCTTCTGGGCTTAGGTGATCCCTCCACTTCAGCTTCCGGAATAGCTGGGATCAAGCATGCGCGCCACTTTTTTTTTTTTTTTTTTTTTTTGAGTTGGAGTCTCACTCTGTCACCCAGACTGGAGTGTAGTGACCACTCCCAGCCACTGCAGCCTCAACCTGCTGGGCTCTGCCGATCCTTCCGCCTCAGCCTTCCAAGTAGCTGGAACTACAGGTGCGCTACGACGCCCGGCTAATTTTTGATTTATTGTAGAGATGAGGTCTCGCCAAATTGCCCAGGCGGGTCTCGAACCCGTGGGCTCAGGCAATCCACTCACCTAGGGATCGGATGGAACCGGTGTGCAGGGTGAGCCGCGCTCACGGGCGGTGTGGGTATGGAGTGGAGTTGG
>CAUYQG010028339.1:0-53905 GCA_963574415.1 Tarsius wallacei | reverse complement strand
TGATCTAGAGTGAATTTTTATTTTCTACTCTCTGTGGTAGAACACAGTACTTCCTAGATATTTTTATAAAAGCACACATGTACCTGCGTGTTCCTTGCAGCATAATTCACAATTGCAAAGATGTAGAACCAACCTAAATTGCCAACAACTGATAAGTAGTAATGAGAATGTGGTACATATACATTATGGAATACTACACAGTCACAAAGAAGAATGAAATAATGTCTCTTGGAGCAGCAACATGAATGCAGCTGGAGGCCATCATTCTAAGTGGACTATCACAGAAGCAAAAAAACTGAATACACATGTTCTCATTCATAAGTGGGTACCAAATACTGGACACACATGGGCCCAAGGACAAGAACAACAGACAGTGGGCACTGCTAAAGGAGGGAGGGAAAGAGGGGGGGTCAAGGGATACAAAACTACCCTTTGGGTACCATGCTCACTGCTGGTGGGAGTGGGTTCGTCAGAAGCCCAAGCCTTGCCTTCACACATAGATATATTAATACCTGTGTAACTAATCCTCACAAGTACCCACATTTTTAAAGTTAAAAAAAATCTTTAAATGGAAGTAGATGGTTTCCTTTTATGAAAATGAGAAACGAACCCCTCTCAAGGCTCCTCTGCCTTCTCTGTTTGCGGTTATTAGCTCAGAGATCTCATTTTACCTCCAGATTTGTGACTCATTTCTTTCTCTTGCTCCACCCATGTGATTTTAATTCTTTGAAAGGTGGAGTTATCCTTTTTTGAGCCTCCTGTGGGTGCTGTGGTGACCTGATTTCCAGTGGCCAGGGGCTTGCTTTGGGCGAGTGTGCCCCTATGATTCAACTTCCCCCTCTGCCCCGAGCTCACGAAGCTCTCTCCATTCTGTTGTCTGTGTCAGAAGCACTTTATCTGCCATCTTATTTCTACTTTTGAGGCCACACCCTCTGTTGGTGTCTTCATCCTGTGGCTGTGTCTGTACAAGTGAAATTAAGTAGATAATGAAGTCAAGGATGGATGTAATTCGGGCTTCGGAGCCACTTTTGCTTGACACTTCTTCCTGTTGCTGTCCGCTCATTGTTTCAGCACCCTACTCCACCTTACTTTTTGTTTGTAGGTTGGGATCTGCTGTGCCTCAGGAATATTTTATGGGCCTTGTCGTTTAGTTCAAATGATAGAAAAAATATTTTCTTTCTTTGGGAATTATGCAATCTAATCTACCTGGATTGAGTAAATGGGTTGCTTTTCTGGCAGGTTGCTGAAAAGCATCACTTATTCAGTTTTCAACAAACAATTATTGAGAACTTACTAAGTAATAATACCAACAAAATGATCATCTTCAGGGAGTTCCGTAGAGACTGTAGAGGTGCTCTCCTTAAGTCTACTTTCACGAGACCCTTGTGAGGAGGGTAGTTATGGTTTCCAGCTGCAGTCCCTTAAGATCTGTCTCTGCATTCGTGCTACCAAGCCAGTCTCTTCCTAGGATTCTTCTAACTAGTGACAGAGCACGGTAGTGGTATGGTACTAGTATGTCATTTTCATGAGGCCAAGGACCATGGTACCAGAGTAAGGCTATTTCTCACTACCATGGGACTCTTCTCATGGGAAATTTTTGCTTGGGGACTCCCAGTTGGCCTGGCTGAGGCTCTTAGAGCTGCACTGCAGTCTGGCTCCTGTCACCCAATCCTCTTTCTTGCTTCCTCTTCTATCCCTGGTGTCAAACCCGCCTCACAGTCTGAAGGCCCTCCCTGCTCAAGCTGGCTGCCTCTCCCCTAATCCTTCCCCAGAAATTCCTCCCAAGAAATCTCCTGCATGGCTAATTTTGTCTTGGCATCTACTTCTTGGAAGGGTTGAGCTGACACAAGTTCCCAGTCCAGTACTGTAGATTAAAAATGTGCACGGAGAGCACAGAATACTCTTTATCCTATTCCTCTCCAATGCTAAGTGGTAGGATTAAAGCACAATAGGGACATGCAATCTTAAACTTAAAAAAGATGTCTGTTTCCTATAGTATGTCATTTTCATGAGGGCAAGGACCATGACCAATGTAATTCTTTACTCAGTTTTCAGAACACCTGTCATAAAGCGCTTAAGAGAAGAAAAAATAATAATAGTTGTTTAGTAGTAATCATAGTGATTTATTGCGGGCCTTGTCTGTGCCAGGCATTGGGTAATTTTCCCTCCCTCCCTCCTTCTCTCCCTGCCTTCTTTCCTTCTTCCCTTCTTTCCTCCCCCTTTCCATTTCTTTCTACCTTTCTTTCATTTCTTCCTCCGCATCTCTTTCTTTCATTGGGATCTCACTCTGTCACCCAGTTTGGAGGGCAATGGTGTGATCACAGCTCACTGCAGCCTCGACCCTCTGGGCTCAGGAGATCCTTCTGCCTTGCCTCTGGAGTAGCTGGGACTACAGGCATGTGCCACCACATCTAGCTAATAATAATAAGTTATTATTATTTGTAGAGACAAGGTCTTGCTATGTTGCCTAGACTGGTCTTGAGCTCCTGGGCTCAAGCAGTCCTCTCACATCAGCCTCTTAAAGTGATAGGATTACAGGCTTGAGCCACTGTGCCTGGCCTACTTTACATATCTTTTTTTCCAGTCCTCATAACAACTGTGCAAAGAAGGTATTGTTGTCATCCTCGTTTTGTAGATGAGGAAAGTGAAAAATGAAAGAGGCTGAGTAGATTGCTCAGGGTCACTCTGGAGTTAGTGAGTGACTATGCCAGGGTTTGGGTTCATAGGCTTCTAATGCCCTTGAGTTTCCCATAATACCATGCTCAGTCCTAAGGGTGATTTTAGACTTAGACCAGGTCCTAGCCAGCCTGGGAAGTTTGAGAAGTGTCCCTCCCAATGGGCTGAAGAGTTTATAGGCGAGACCAGGTCTTGATCCTACATCTCAAGTATTTTGTAGTGTATTTTTAGAAATTTCTGAAAAAGGAAGATGATGTCTTTGAGATGGGCTTCTCCATTCTTATCAGATTCTGTTGTCTAGCGTTGTAGAGCAAGGAAAAAGCCTAGAATAAAGCCAGATACAAAAGGCCACATATGGTATGAGTCCATTTATATGAAATGTCCAGAACAGGGAACTCCACAGGCAAATTGTAGATTAGTGATTGTCAGTGGGTGAGGGGAGGAGGACATGGGAAATGACTGTTAATGGGTGTGAAATTTCTTTTTTGGGTGATGAAAATGTTCTGAAATCAGACAGTAGTAATGATTGCACAACTCTCTGAATATACTAAAATCCACTGAATAGTGTATCTATTTTAAGAGAGTGAATTCTGTGATACGTGAATTATGTCTTAATAGAAATGATATCATATATATAGTTAATATATATGCAGCATAGTAGGCTTCCAGGCTCTTTTTAAAAACTTGAGTTAGATAAAACTTCTTACATTACAAATGTTTAATACCAAACTAAATTATGTTTCATTGTTAGGTGCTTACTTTGTCTTCTGAGAGGTTGAATGGCTTTCTTTACTTTAAAATATATGCAATACAACTCACGCTTTTACAAATATTTCAGTAGCTTTAAAAGGGTACAAATGGTTTTTGGTTACATGGGTGCATTGTATAGTGATGAAGTCCGGGCTGTAAGTGTACCCACCACCTCTACCTGTACACATTGTACCTGATAGGTGATTTTTCATCCCTCTGTCCCTTTCCACCCTCCCCTTTCTGCATCTCCAGTGTCCATTATACCAGTCTCCATGCCTCTGCAGATCCTTAGTTTAGCTCCTACTTATAAGTGAGAGCATGTGGAGTTTGGTTTTCTGTTCCTGTGCTAGTTCATTTAGGATGATGTTCTCCAATTCCATCCAGGTTGTACAAAATACATTATTTCATTCTTTTTTTATGGCTGAGTAGTATCCCACGGTATGTGTATGTGTGTGTATACACACATTTTCAGATGTATATCACATTTTCATTATCCACTGATCAGTTGATGGGCATTTATATTGATTCCACATCTTTGCAATTGTGTATTGTGCCACAATAAACATATGAGTGCAAATGTCTTTTTTGTACAATGACCTCTTACAACCCACATTTTTTTAAATTATAAAGATGTGGTGTACAATTCAGGGTTAGGTATACAAACGTTGATTATGCAGGTACCCTTGTTGATGAGGTATGCCCCTCCCTCCCCTAGCAGTTTCCCTCAACTGCCAGTCCCACTCCCCCACTCCTGGCAGTCTCCTACTACTGCCAATCTCTTTCTTATAGTATTATAATTGCTCAAGGTCCACTTATGAGTGAGAACTATGGTACTCTGTTCTTTGTTTCTGTGAGAGATCACTGAGTATGATCGACTCTAAATCCATCCAAGTTGCTGCGAAGTCCATATGTTTGTCCTTCTTTATGGCTGCATAATATTCCATTGTGTATAAATCCAGTCCAGCTTTGATGGGCAGCATGGTTGGTTCCATGTTTTTGCTATTGTTAATAGAGCTGCAAAAAACATATGGTATCTTTCTTGTAGAATGATTTGAATTCCTCTGGGTATATTCCTCATAGGGGAATTGCTGGATCATATGGAAGGTCACTTTCTAGTTCTTTCAGAAATCACCACCCTGTCTTCCAAAGAGGTTGCACTAGTTTGCAATCCCACCAGCAGTGTAGAAGCATTCCTTTTTCTCCGCATCCTCTCCAGCATCTATTGTTGTTTGTTTTATTAATGATGGCCATTCTTACTGGGGTTAAGTGGTATCTCAATGTGGTTTTGATTTGCATTTCTCTGATGATGAGTGAGGCTGAGCACTTTTTCATGTGTCTGTTTGCTGCAGGTATATCTTCATTTGAGAAGTGTCTATTCATGCCTTTTGCCCACTTTTGAATGGGGCTGTTTGTTTTTTCCCTTTCGGCACAGGTGAGTTCCTCGTAGATCCTAGATGTTAGGCCTTTGTCAGATATACAGTTGGCAAATATTTTTTCTCATTCTGTGGGCTGGCTCCCTGCTCTTTTGATGACTTCCTTTGCTTTGCAGAAGCTTGTTAATTTGGTGAGGTCCCACTTGTCTATGTTATTTCTTAAGGTATGGGCATTTAGGGTTCTGAATAGGAATTGGCTGCTAGTTTCTATTTCCATAAGGGTGTCTCCTGCATTTTCTAAGATTCTTTTTTTTTTGAGTTGGAGTCTCACTCTGTCACCCAGACTGGAGTGCCGTGGCCGCTCCCGGCCACCGCAGCCTTGACCTGCTGGGCTCCGGTGATCCTTCTGCCTCAGCCTTCTGAGTAGCCGGAATTACAGGCGCGCGCTACCACGCCCGGCTGATTTTTTAAATTTATTGTAGAGATGAGGTCTCGCCAAGTTGCCCAGGCGGGTTTTGAACCCGCGGTCTCAGGCAATCCACTCATCTCAGTTCTAAGATTCTTATAGCCTGAGGTTTTACGTTTAGGTCTTTGATTCTTTTAGAGTTAATTTTTGTGTATGGTGATAGGTAGGGGTCCTGTTTCAATCTTCTGTATGTGAACAGCCAGTTTTCCCAGCACCATTTACTGAATAGGTTCTCCTCTCCCCGGTGGTTGTTGTTGGAGGCTTTGTCAAAGATTAGTTGTACACCCACACTTTTAGATAATTCTTTTTTAAGATTTCCAAGTACCCTGTTTGGATGTGGGCATCTAAACCAAGTGGCCAGTCAAGTTCTCATCTCTGGAATTGTTCCTGGATCTAGTTGTCAGACTCCAACGATGCTCCAGTGACTACAGCAAATAGAGTGACCTAGACAAGACTCCTGTTTTCGTGGGTGGAACTTGAGCAATATCTGTCAGTTGCCTAACACTGATTAAGACATCCCTGCATGTCTACTGGGAACCCAGGAACTTTGTGCTGAAGGCCAACACTGTGTACTTAGTTGGCTCCCACAGGTATGGGAACTTCTTGTTCTTGGCAGAGGGCAGAGAAGCTTTGACTCTACTGATAATTCCCTTGTCTCACTCGGTGTGGGACTGGGTTCCAGACAGGGAGTCTTTCTATCCGTGTTCCATCACTAGTTATAGCTGCTAGTTGCTGTAAGATTCTATGATGAGCTGGTTGTAGTATTTGCATCTCAATTGTCCTAGCTGTATAATGAGGGTAATGGCAATGGATCTAGATACTGTGCTTGTGTGGGGAGAATTTGAAGGGATCTTATGAATCATTCTGTCCAAAACAGACTTGGAGACAGGAAGTGACATAGGCAGTTAATGACAGAGCTGGGACTAAACCCATGCCTGTAAATTCCTAGTCTAGGATTCTTTCCACTTTGACTTATTCATAAGCTATGTGATCACGGAAGTGGAAACCAAAATAGAACAGGGATTGATTTGTAAACCCAGAAACTCCTACTTTGCTCTGTTATATCTGTAGCAACTCCCTAATCTTGCCCCTATAATTTCTTCCTCTAGCTTTTGTTCTAGGCTATTTTCTAGCTGTTTTGGGGATCATTTTCCAGACATTTCTTATGTTCAAAATTCAATTCATTTTATTTTAGTCTATTCCGCAGACATATTTTTGAGTATGTTCTAGGCATTGTGGCAGTGAGAGGTAACAATGACTCAGACCTAGAACCAGTACTTGAAGTACTTACAGTCTAGAAGAGGAAACAGATATCAGTATTTGACAGCTCAGAATCCTAGTTTCTACAACGGAAATATGCCTAAGGCACAGAGCTGAGAAAATGGAGTGAGAAACTTTAGGGCATGGGGCACGCAAGGCGGGGAGATGGAAGTAGGATTCCCACAGGAGAGTAGCATCTAGATTGAAATGAAGGAGAAAAACAGCAATTAGAATTCAAAATTTACTGACATGTTGTTACTTCATACTTCTACTCGGGCACTAATTAATAAATTTTGCATAACAAAAATTGTATCTCAAATGCTTCTGGAAGATGATAGACAGATAGGTACAAGTGGAAACTTAGGTTTCACACTGACAAGCTCACCAGGAGAGTTTAGGTCTCGGCTCAGATACCATTTCAGCAACATGCTGTTGAGAGAAGGCTAATTGCAAGTAGTGCTGTCCTTACAGTCAGAGAAAATATGGCTATCAGGTTTCACCCAAGAGCAGAAACAATATTGTTAATTAACGGTTTTTGACCATTTACCATGTGCTATCCTATGTATATGTTACAAGCATTGTGTTGTATAGTTCTCACTATATAAAGTAGGTACCAGGATTACAGGTGAGCTAACAGGCTCAGAGCGCTTTAAGTAATAACTTGACTAAGATCAGAAGGCTAAAAATATGGCAAGGCAGAATTTGAGCCCAGGAGCGTCTAACTTCAGAGACTGGATTTTATCTCCTACCCTGTGCCACAGTGGGACTAGAGTTGGAATGTTCTTCAGGATCCTTGAAATCCCCCCTCTAGAAGTCCTAGCCATGAGAACATGCTAGGTACATGGGATTAGACTAACCAGTGAACACTTGTGGAGTCCCTGCAAAATGCTTGACACTGTGTAAGGCACTGTCAGGAGTGCAGAGAAATGTGAGTTTACATCCTGGAAGTTGAAACTCATGCAAAAGAACTGGAACCTGGAAAGAACTGTTCCCTGCCCAAGGTCACACAGAGAGTGAGTGAGCTCTAAAATATGAATGCAGGTCTTAAATACTGAAACTGGTGCTCTTTCTTCTATAGTTCTTCTAGGCAGGTTTTGACATTTATACATAGGTGTCTGCTCCTATAGGACTAAAATATTTAAAAAAAAAACTTACACTTTTTTTTTTTGAGTCAGAGTCTCACTCTGTCACCCAGGCTGGAGTGCAATGGCACACTCAAGGTCACTGCAGCCTCAACCTGCTAGGTTCTTTCTACCTCAGCCTTCCAAGTAGTTGAAACTACAGGTGCATGCCACCATGCCCAGCTAATTTTTTGATTTATTGTAGAGATGAGGTCTTGCCACAGTGCCCAGGCTAGTCTTGAACCCTGAGCTCAGGCGAGCCTCTCGCCTCAGCCTTCCAAAGTGCTGGGATTACAGGCATGAGCCACCGTGCCCAGCTCTTACACAACTTTTAAAGCCAAGATTTCGTTGTCTTTTTTTTTCTTACTTAGACCATCCAGTCTCAGAATCCATAATAGTGGCAATGTTGGAAGATATTTTGAGACTGTGAACCAGAAAGATTTCTAAGTCCCCCCACTATGTGACCTTTTAAGTTCTTTTCTACTTTTCTTCAACCCTGACCCACGAACTTACTTGATATTAAAAACAAAAAAGTCCTGCTTAGCTTACTTTTAAGATCACGCCATATATATTCTTTCCATATTTAAATAGCAGTATAACTATAGGAGGAGCTATACTAGTTTTTATATAGGGCAGACTTTAAAACCTAAGGTTGGAAGATCTGCAATTGTATTTATCACCTGACTTCAGGGCGATAAGTTAATTGCACCCTTTGTCAACAAAGAAAAGCAAAAACTAAGTTGAAAACTAGAGTAAGAAGATAGAAAAGGAGACTACTGTTAGGTGATATTGTGAAAAGCTGGTGGAACCATTTGGTTCATGTTTTCAGGGCTGTGAAGGTTTTTGTGCCTCGTGATGTGGTCATGCAACAGTATCATGATTGGGAGTAGATGGCTGTGACTGGAGGAACTTCAGAAGGGATTTCTAAAGAAACACTTTCTCTACCCCTGAAACGCTACCATGAAAGTTTAATTCTTCAGAGTCTGGAAGGGTTTTCAAGAGTTTTCTGTGAAAACATAGCTTCTCTTTAAAGTAGGAGCACATCATCTCTTGCTTAGTATCTCAAAGACTGGCTAGTAATTCATTTACCGTTTTATTGTGTCATGAATTAATAGATTCAGTTCTTGGATTATCAAGCAGAAATGACCTTGACTATCCTTAATATCTGAAGGAACCGAGGCTGTGGGAGTTTAAGTGATTTACCCGAGACCAATGATTACGTTAGGAATGATAATGTCGTCCTTTTTATTCCCATTCACTTTTTTGAATTTTTTTTTGTTTTTTTACTTCTTGTACAAGAATACTACATGAAAAAATGTGTGTATATTTTCTTCATAAAAATTTATCAATATCAAGCCATAAAAGGTAAAAGTATTCAAGTTCTCTTTCTCCTTTTGGCTTCCCTATGTGAACACTGTTGAACCTTTGCTGTGCACATGTGTACACAAACACATACATAACAAAATAATAAAATGTAGTGTTTTATATTACTAGAGCTCACATTGCATGTGTTGTTCTGTAGCTTGCTTGATTTTATTTTCAAAATTTGTATTTGTTTAATAAATACTATATGCACACATTGAAAAATTCAAAAGAATAAAAAGTCAAAAAAATCTCTCATCTACCTACTTCTGTGTCTCAATCATGCAGTTTTTCCTGGAGGCAACCAGTGTTATCAGTTCCTTGTGAAGTTACCCAGAAATATTCTTTGCATACCAAGGTCTTTAAACATCTGCTTTTTAAAAACAAACTGTAGCACACTATACATATTTATTTGCACCTTTGTTTTTTTTTTAACTTAATATATCTTGGAGATTATCTCAGATTATCAGATAAAAAGCCTCCTCTTTTTCTTGTAATGATTGTAGGGGTATAGTATGTTGTACAGTTGCTAGCAAGGCATTTTGTCATACAGTATTGTGTAGCATTGCCTTATTGCATTACATGGACTTGTCATCATTTACTTAACCTGCCACCTACTGATTTAGTTTGTTTTCAGTTTTTCCCTATTTAAAGGTGTTCACAATAAATAACTTTGAATACAAGGCATTTCACACATATCAGAGGACGTTTATAGAATACATTTCTGGAAGTGGCATTTCTGGGTGTGCATTTGTAATCTTGGCAGTCAAGGAATTAAAAAATAATATAATGCACTTACATATTGACTATTTAAGTTGAAGGTACTTAAAAAACAGCAGGTGCCAAATGACATCTCTGCCCTTTGTGCTGTTTCTTAAAAGCAAAAGATGAAATTTCCATGGGAAAGATACAACATCCTTATTCTCAAAGGTGAGAAGCTGGGCATGGTGGCTCAGGACTGTAATCTCAGTACTTTGGGAGGCCAAGGCAGGAGGATTGCTTGAGCTCAGGAGTTTGAGCCTAGCTTGGACAACATATAGTGAGAACTTATCTCTAAAAGAAAATACTGTGGTGGATGTGCCTGTTGTCTCAACTACTCAGGAGGTTAAAGTGGAAGGATTGCCTGAGCCCAAGAAGTTGAGGTGTGGTAAGTTGTGATCGGGCCCTGTACTCCAGTTGGGGTGACAGAGTGAAGCCTTGACTCAGGAAAAAAAAAAAAGGGTTGAGACCCGGGAATTCTGTATAGACCTTGTTAAAATAACTGTCAAGGCTGGGGTGAGCTAAGATCGTGCCACTGCACTCCAGCCTGGGCAACAGAGTGAGCCCTCGACTCAAAAAAATAAAAATAATTTTAAAAACCTCATCCTTTAAACCTCCAAACATAAAGTAATTGCTTCTTCACAAGTTCATTTTTTTTTTTTTTTTGGTCTAATTTAGTATGTAACTAACTCTAACTGCTGTGGGTCTTCATTTCCTTATGAGGGCTTCCATGTCACATAAAACCTTCATAAATAAATGTATATGCTTTTCTCTTGTTAGTCTATCTAATGTCAATTTCATTACTGATCCCAGCAGGGACCCTAAGAGGATGAAGGTAAAGTCTTATTACCCTACAACAGATACTGTCACAACACCCTCCATGGAGGTTGGAGGGCGTTTGTCCCCTTCTTGATGGACATTTACTTTATTTCCAATTTTTCAGTTTTACAAACAGGGCTGCATTGAACTTCCTTTGTGCAAGTTTATGAACGTATCCCTAGGAAATACATGAAAGTGATAATCCTGTTTTAAAGGTTATATTTTAACAGGCAATGCCAAATTGCTCCGTGAATAGTCTGAAAGAAATCATGCAAAGTATAAAAGGGTATCTGTTTCCAAATGTTCTCACCAAAATTAGGTATTATCAATGTCTTTAATTTTCACCACTCTCTCTCTGTCTCTGTTTCTCTCCATCTCTCTGTCTCTTTCTCTTCTCTTTTCCTCTTTATGTCTCTCTCTTCTCTCTGACTCTGTTTCTGTCTCTTTCTCCTCTCTGTTTGTATCTCCTTAATTTTAATTTCCCCGATACTACTGATGCTGACCATATTTTCATATACTTGTTTCCTGAAAAATGTAGTCCTTAAGAACAAAGTCTTTGGACTAATATTGCTTGGATGCAGACCCCATCTCCGCCACTTGGTGACTTCTAAGTAATCACCCATGGGCAGGCAACTTAACCTGTCTGGGCCTCAAGGGATGTTATGAGGATTTCATAAACTAATCCTGGCAAAGTACTTAGAGAGGTTTCTGGCTTATGTTAAGTGCTCTCTAAATGCCAGCTATTGTTATTGTTGTTGTTAATATAATTATTTGTATTTTCTCTTCTGTAAATTGCCAATTTATTTCATTTGCCATTTAAAAAGAATGGTTTGCACCTTGTTAACTCATATCCAATCTTTTATATTCTGGTTATTAAGTTTTTTGTTTTTTAAAAAAATCTATGTTGTTAGTATTTTCTTCCAGTTTGTTACTTGTCTTGTTTTTGCTTCTGGTGTTTGTTTTTTCCTGTTTTTTCTTTTTAATAATGCAGAAGGCTTTAAAAAAAAAAAATAATTGAATCTTCAGTCAATCTTTTAAAAAATACATTTTAGATTTTTGAAGACCTTTATCACTCCAATATTATAAAGATATCCTCCCATAATTCCTTCTAATATTTTAAATTTCTTCTAAATATTTAATTCTTTAATTTCTAATGTGAGGTAATAATTTTACTTCTTTCATTTTGTTTTAAAAAAGTGAATAGCCAATTGTTCCATAGTATAGCTACACCACAATCTATCTGATTTTCTATTTCATTTAATTTCACTGAAGAAAATTCATATTTATGTGCTTTGTGTCTTCCTATCCACTTATGCAGTGATTTATCTTTTCAGTTTATTTTTAAATACTCTTTCTTCATTTAGGTCTTACACATTTCTTATTATTATAACTTTAATCCTAGCCATTTAATGATTTTATTTCTACTGTGAAAAGTATCATTCTTTGGATTTTTTCAGCTGGCTGATATATAGTTCATATATTAGAAAGAAATGGATTTTTCGATGCTACTATTTTAGCAGATATTTTACTAAATTTTCTAAGATTTTTATACTGTGAGAAAAGTGTACAAAAAGTCTCCCATTGTTTACTGATTTGTCATTTTCTTATCATTTTTGTGATTTTGATTGATCTGTTTCAAAACTGTAATGAACATGAAAACTTCCAAAGTAGTTTCCTTCTTTTCTTGATTAGAAATTGGCTGATATGAACATGGCCTCATTTGCTTTATTTTGATTAGCATTTGCACACTGGCTCTTTTTACATTTTTCTTTTCGTCATTTTTTTTATATGCCTAAAAATCGCACATAGCCAGTTTTGTGCTTTTTCCTTCTAAATTGAGCATCCTAATAGGTAAACTTAGTGCTTTCAAATTTATTGTGATTTCTGTTATATGTGAACTTCCTGCTATCTTCTTTCTCTCTGTCTCTCTGTCTCTGTCTCTCTCCTCTCTCATGTTTCTTCCTTCCACCCACCTCTTTTCTTCCTTCCTTCTTCATTCTTTCTGCCTCTGATTCTTCAGAGGTGACAAGATATGTGGAAGCTTCTCGCTTATTGCTTCTCTGAGAAGGTGGAAGCTCATACTTTGTGAGCCGAGGCTTCCTCTAAACAGCTTCCATGCTAGTTTCTCTCGTACAAACTCCGCAGAGTTTTATCTTGGAGCTCATATACAAATACAGATATTGGACTCTATATCAGGCCCACTGAGTTTGCTGGGCAGAGTTTATATGCCTGTGTTCTGAATCCCCATCTTTCTACATAACATTATATTTTCAGCTTCCTTAGTGCTATTACATTTTTTGTATTCATTTATTTCATAATATGATTTTTAATGGTTGTACAATGTTTTATTCCGCTATTATTCAGTATTAAATGGTTTCCAGCTTTTATATTAATATAAATAATTCTGATATAAACCTCTAACTGAATTCAAACTTTTTATATGACGATTAATATTTCATTACCTAGGAAATTTCACAAGTGGGATTATTGGCTCAATGGGCCTGGATATTTTGAAGATTCTGTCTATATTACTAGAATGATTTCTACAAGCTGTCATAAGTTTCAGAACTTTTATATATCAATAAAAAGGGACAACCTCTCAAAAGCCAAAGATAGGTACAATAAAAATAGGATATAAATTAAAAACAATTTAAAACAAGATAATCGCGACTGTTTTTCTCATAATTACCCATATGGCTCTACCTCAGAAGTGATGCTGTGATGAATGAGCTTAGTCCAGCAAACAGAAAGTAATTCTAAAGTAATGTAAGCTTAAATATGTATTTCTGAGTCCTAGAAGATACACCACTGAGAGCCACACATCTTACTGCTCTCTCGCCTTCCCCATCCTTTTCTTTTGCACCCTGTGGCATTTTTCTTCTCCAATTCTGGAGAATCTTTTCATCACTCCTGTCGCCCATCTCTCATCATTTCTTTCTGATTCTGTATCACAAAACTCAGAGGATGAGCCTGGCTATGGCAGAGAAGTTCTCAGAGGACAGGGTTGGGGGAAGCCAGGACCCTATATTAATGTGAAAAGGTAAAGGAGGTGGTGTATCTTCTAGGACTCAAGAAACACAGCTTAAGTTACTTTAGAATTACTTTCTGATTGCTGGATGACAGCTCATTCATCACAGCTTCACTTCTGAGGTAGAGCCATATGGGTAATTATGGGGAAAAACAGTTGCAATTATCCGCGATTATGCCAGGAACATTCTCACTTTAGCAATATGTTCCTCATACTGAGGAATCTCATCTCTCTGGCCTCCTATCCCAGATCATCCTAACTGCCCAGGGAAGGCAAGATACAAACCCACCTCTTCTCTGTAGTATGATTGAGCTTGTTATACGTTCATAGAATGCAACTCCTAGGAAGAAAAGATTAAACAAACTGTTCATTATTCTTGTTAGCTCAGACACATCTGAGACTTGTCTGATTGCCCGGAGAGAGTTTAACATACTGAAGTTAAACAGAGAATAACTTTTAATAAAATAATAAATATTGCTCCTACTTAGTATTGAGTTGTTGTGTTAATAGTTTATTCAATGTTACAATTTCCCAGGCTGCTTTTATTGCTATGTATCATTGCATGAGAACCTGGTATCGGTATAATTAGGAAATCCGGATTTAAGTCCTAGTTCTGATTTTAAATGAGCTTTGTGATCCTACCATTTAACCTGCCTGGGTCAAGTTTTCTTATGATAAACAAATAAATTAAACTCTGCTATCCTAAGGTCCCTCGACAATTTTATTATTCCTTATATTCTCAAAAGACCTAATGGTCAAAGAGCCTGAGCTGTGGGTTGAGTCTAAGTCATTACAAACTTTTTAGCAGGAAATCCTGTGAATATAGGGTGCAGTAAATAAGAGTGAAAATTCATCTCCCTTTAATTACCCCATGATCCTCAGTAAAACATGCACTTAAAAAAAATTTTTTTTTTGAGTCTGAATCTCATTCTGTTGCCCAGGTAGGAGTGCAATGCCTTGATCATGGCTTACCTGAGCTCAGGTGATCCTTCCACCTCAGCCTCTCAAGTAGCTGAAACTACAGGCACATACCACCATGCCCAGCTAAATTTCTGAGTTTTTGTAGAGACAAGATTGCCCAGGCTATGTTGCCCAAGTTAGTCTCAAACTCCTGGGTTCAAGTGATCCTCCTGCCTTGGCCTCCCAAAGTGCTGAGATTAGAGGCGTGAGTCACTGCCCCCAGCCACACTTTTCTTAGGGAAATTTATTCCTTATTTTCTTCCACAATTAGAGATCAGTGGTACATACCTCAGAGACTTAGTTCAGAGCTCTTCTCTGGAGGGCATCTCCTTATTAGCCTTCTTTGTTGAAACAAATGCCACACTGAGCGAGAGAAGATTTCCTTTCTCCTCCAATCCACTGTGCAAATCCCTACACAATAGAATGTTGAAATCTGTCACTCTAGGAGAGATACAGAATCCGATGAAGTCTCAGGAAAAACTGGGAGGGCTTTGAAATAAAATACCTCTGTATGAAACTTGGAACCATGATTCTTTCTAAGGCTGATGTGATCCAAAGCTACAAATATAAGGTCAACTCAAATTGAATTGAATAAGTGATCTCTTTTTATAAGGGTGGTACACTAAAACATCCTCATATTACATTTATAGTTTTATATTTGGATCCTGAAATGGTTAACTGGTTAGGGACTGTGGTGAAGGGGAAGGTTGGAGGAGGAACTGCAGAGAGCAGTAGTGGGGCACAAATGTGACCCCAAGGTGCATACATCTCCTCCTTTGGGAGAGAAATGTCTGGGTCCTTGGGTAGCAAAAAGTTAGTTGCAATGAAAAAACTGGGACGTATGTGGTTTGGGGTTTGCCCAGGGCCATTCTAAGTCTCTCCAGAGCAACCTTGAAGTTAGGAAATAAGGTAGATGGTAAGGACCCAGTTAGGTGAGTTCTGAGAACAGACAGAGGAAGCAGAGGTAACAGGGCAAATAGGACAGGCACGGTGGGGTCCAGAATGATAAGCCACACCTGTGGAGGTGATAGACGAATGAGGAAATAGAAAAGCAGCCTGTTGGGTGTGACCCAAACATTTTTTAATCAACCAAATCAGTGCTTTTCTTGGAGTGTAGGCTTGATGTTATCTAGTCAGTCACTTATATTTATTTTCAAGTTGAGCGTTTTCACTCTACCTCCTCAAATCTTTTGCCTTTACTTACTTATTCACTAAAACTTCCACATTTGTACATTATCAGTGATGTGCTATTTACTATGACCTCAAAGAGTTTGTAATTATATATAATACCAACCAGAACAAGAGATTTATGTATATGTCAAGTGCTGCAGTATTGCAGGGTAGAGGATTAATGATGATACTTAAAGTCAGAGCTATCAAGTAAGGTATGAAAAGAGAAAGAATAGCTGACTTCCAAAATCACTTCTAATTCTTAACAGTCTATAATTTTGCTTTTTCCTGTCTCTCCTTTTCTGGCCCTATAATCTCTTTCATTTGTTAAGCAGACATTTGATATATGACATGCCATGTTTCAGGCAACACAGGTGCCTACTCACCTAATGTTCAAAAAAACCCTTTGGGGCAGGTGCTGTTATTCTCATCTTACCTGTGAGTAAACTACAGCACAGAAAAGTTGTGTAGCTCTCTCAAGTTTACATAGCTGGAAAGTGGCAGAGCTGAGATTTGAATCAGAGACTGTTTCCAGAATCTGTGGTTTCAATCATTTCACCGTGTTGCGTGGTTTTGAACTTAGATGGACATTTGTTCACAGAAAATGATAAAATATTTGAATAATGAACACAAAATTTAATTCTTATCTAATTTCCTGTTGGATAGGAAGAGCTTATTTTTTCTCTCTTTTAAAACAAGAGCTAACTGCTTCTAAGAAGGTTTTGAACCTATATCATTTTAATTTTTCATTGTGCGGGAAATGAAAGCACAAGGTGAGATGAGGGAATGATTTAGGTGTCCTTTAGGATGTTTTCCAAAGCTCAGACTCTATTTATGTGAAGCCAGAAGGGCTGTTCTTGTGTTCAGGGGGTCAAGGGGACTCTCACGTCCACTGTTCTCTAGGCTGTTCTGGTCTTTCCCTCACTGAACAACTACTGATGGGATGGCATTTATGTATTCATACTGAGCTGGTTGAGAAATGGGTATACATGGGAATGTAGGGTTGGTACCTGCTATTAATGAGCTTGTAATTTAATTGAGAAGACACAGCACACCTGCATGTGCACAAATACACACACCTGCCACCCTTAAACAGTCTTCACAGCATGTAAGCAAGTACCCAAACAAGGAATTCAGGGAACTGAAAGTTCATGCACAAAATGGCTGGGCTGCAGTTGGCTGTGTGGGTAGCAGGTATACTGATCATATCTTATACACCTCTGCCAATTACCTTGGCCTCAGCTGGCTCTAGAACTTTCACCTCTTCCACCTGTTTGATCTGCCTCAGCTGAAGCTGCTGCACCCGACAGATCCAGAAGATTCTACTCCTTGAGAATAACCAGTCCTTTGCCTAGAATCTCTGGTTTCTCTTACCACTTTAAGATTTGTATGCTGTATCATACTGCTTCACATGAGTCATGGCTTCCTAAGCAGCTCCCAAAGAGTTCAGAAAATACAACCTAGAAATATGGGAAAGTTGACTTTGGTCAAAGAAAAACAGGAGTTGGAAAGGTTTGGGCAGATAAGTACAATAATACCTTGGCTTCCAAGGGGGATTGGTTCCAGGTCCTCTCTCTTTTTTTTTTTTTTTTTTGAGTTGGAGTCTCACTCTGTCACTCAGACTGGAGTGCAGTGGCCGATCCTGGCCACTGCATCCTTGACCTGCTGGGCTCCGGTGATCCTTCCGCCTCAGCCTTCCAAGTAGCTGGAACTACAGGCGCGCACTACCACGCCCAGCTAATTTCTGGTTTATTGTAGAGATGAGGTCTCGCCAAGTTGCCCAGGCGGGTCTCAAACCCTCGGACTCAGGCAATTCACTCACCTCAGCCTCTCAAGGCGCGGGATTACAGGCTGAGCCACCAAGCCCGGCTCCAGGTCCTCTCTCAAATACCAAAACCCATGAATGCTCAAGACCCTCATATGAAAGGGTGTAGTATTTACATATAACCTACGCACATCTTCCTATATACTTTAAATAATCTCTTGATTACTTAAATACCTAACACAATGTAAACGATACACAAACAGTTGTTATGCTGTATTGTTTAGGGAATAATGGCAAGAAGTCTGTATATGATCAGTACAGACACAAGTCAAAAATATTTTTGACCTGCTGTTGGCTGAATTCATGGATGTGGAACTCATGAATACAGAGGGTTGACCATACTCTTTCCTTTCCTTCCTCTAAGGCAGCAGTCCCCAACCTTTTTGGCATCAGAGACCAGTTTGTGGAAGATAATTTTTCCATGGATGGGGTGGGGAGGGGAGGATCATTAGGTTCTCATAAGGAGCATGCAACCTGGGTCCCTTGCATGTGCGGTTCACAAAAGGGTTCGTGCTTCTATGAGAATCTAATGCCACAGCTGATCTGACAGAAAATGGAGCTCCTTGCCAGCTGCTTACCTCCTGCTGTGTGGCCAGGTAGCTAACAGGCCAAGGACTGGTACCAGTTCATGGCCCCACAGTTGGAGACCCTGCTCGAAGGGAATCATCTGAGACACAGTTTCTCTGAGCAGCCTGTCTAGAGACATTTTGGGTAACTGAGCACATGACCTCCAGGTGAGTGGCTGAGGCTCTTCAAGTTCATTGTGAAGTAGAGGCCATTGCTGTTATACATTATCTCACATTGCACGCTGCCTTTCCCTGTCTCACTTTCCTTTTCCTTCATGCTTGTTGCCCTGGTATCACACCTCCCCGAATAAAGTCATACCCTGAAAACTTTGTCTCAGCTTCTGTTTCCTAGATGTCTTGGCTAGATGAGAAGACAGTCTTTGCACAGTGTAGACTATACAAAGCAATAACTAGGCGGAGAATGGTTGTGTTGGAAGTAGCCAGGGTCAAGTTTTGGAGGGCCACATTGAGGGTCATGTGGATTCTTTGGTGGCCTTTGAGTAGAAAAGTGACATGACAAAAACTGGGATTTAGCAAGGTAAAACATCAGTGCTGTGAGGTGGAAAGAACTGTAGGCAAGAAGACTGGTTATGACTTAAATGTGAGGGTAAGTGTAGGACCAAGCTTAGAAATAAAATGTTGGTGAAGAATTTTAGGGTGACTTGCTGTTTCTTGCTGGGCCTGGCTGTGTAGCTCTCTGTCTTCTGATGTCTATCAACTACAGAATTTCTCATTTCATGATGAGTTTGTGTACTATAAACAAATTGCCAAAAGACCAATCGGATATTTACTTGGTCTATTCAGTTTGGATTTCATTAATTAAATTTTGTTAACTTTGTAAATTAGTTTAAGAAATTAAAATTAGTTTGTTAAATTTTTTTGTTAATTAAAACTATAGTCACAGACACTGTTATTTCCAGCACTTTTAGTGAACAAACAGATAAGCTCTGTGGTTGTATAGCAATTGACTTCTCTTCTGGTTGTGAAGCCAGAGTAACCACAGAAGAGTCATCTGGTCATGACTTTTGTCTAGATCTTGCTGTTCATGAGAATGCAGAAGTGGGCTGAGCAAAGCCACGTATTCATTCTGGATGTGAAATGCAAAAGCGTGTACTCAGTTTAATTTTTCAAAAACCCTCAGTTACATTCCCTCCCCTCCCCTCCTCCTCTCCTCCCTCCCTCTCTCCCTCCCTCCCTCCCTTCTTTTTTTGAGGCAGGGTCTTGCTCTGTCACCCAGGCTGGAGTGCAGTGGCATGATCATAGCTCACTGCAGCCTCAACCTTCTGAACTCAAGCAATCCTCCCACCTCAGCCTTCTGAGAAGCTGGGACTACATGTGCTCACCACCATGCCTGGCTAACTTTTTTATTTTTTGTAGGTCTTGCTATGTTGCCCAGGCTGGTGGTGAACTCCTGGCCTCAAGTGATCATCTCCTTGGCCTCCCAAAGTGCTGGGATTACAGGTGTAAGCCACCTTGCCTAGCTACCCATTATTATCTTTTTATACTTTCTTCCCTTGATAATAGGTTTGATTGAGAGAAACTCTTGTTTCTCCATAGATGATGCTTGCCTTAATTTCTCCAGCCTGATTTTCATCTGAGCTCTGATACTCTATTTTTAGCTGCCTCCTTAGATGTCTCCGTTGTGATGAAATCATTCAGAAATTGTTATGTTCAACCTTGAATTTATCTTCCTTTAACACCTCCCTAACTTGCTCCCAGTTTCATATTTTTAATCCTAGAATAGATAATTTATTTATCATTCAGTTCTTTTTTTTTTTTTTTTGAGTTGGAGTCCCACTCTATCGCCCAGACTGGAGTGCAGTGGCCGCTCCCGGCCACCACAGCCTCGACCTGCTGGGCTCCGGCGATCCTTCCGCCTCAGGCTTCCGAGCAGCCGGAATTACAGGCGCGCGCTACCACGCCCGGCTAATTTTTTTGATTTATTGTAGAGATGAGGTCTCGCCTGCTCAGGCGGGTCTCGAACCCGCAGGCTCTGACAATCCACTCACCTCAGCCTCCCAAGGCGCAGGATTACAGGCTGAGCCACCGAGCCCGGCTTATCTTTCAGTTCTTATATACACTCATTGCCTTGTCCTACAAATTTTCTTTAAGTAGTTCTTTATTTACTGTTTTCTCTTCTTTTCCATTTTTACTATCACCTTCCAAGCCTCATGTTCTCAAATAATAACTCCTTAACTTATCTTTTTACTGCTGGATTCATCCTCTCCAAACACCATTTCTACTATGAAGTCATTTGTTGCTTTCCATAGCCTATGAGGGAATCAGGGATGCTGGGTGGCCTTCAGAGAGGCAGGCTCCATCAGAAGGAGATGGAATATGTTATGAAGGCAGCAGTTGCCTCACCCATATGGATTTATCAAGTTTCATATTGAGCTAGATCACTGAGCCATCAAAGCTGGTCACAATGATTGTGGCCAAACACCTGGGTTAAGATCATACTAAGTGAACGCTCACAGAAACAGAGCTCTGAATGCTGCATGTTCTCATTCATAAGCGGGCCGAATACTAGTCACATGAGCACAAGGGTGGGAGAGGCAGTCTTGGGCTTGGGTAGGGGAGGGAGGGGTAGAGGAGGGAGGAGAGCTCGTGACAACACAAAGGTTACCTGGTCCACTACCGGGGGAGAGAGGGCTAGCTAGCTAGAAGCCCACACTTCACCTCCATACAGCCTACTTATGTTGTAAACCCTCACTTGTACCCCACAACTGTGAAATAAAATTAGAAAAAAGAAACCTGGGTTAAGGTTGAGGCTTCATGCTGGAAGGTGCCTCAGGTAGGTGGGTGAAAAAAAAAAAAAAGAAACTTGGGTTAAGAAGCCTGGTGGGATTTCAGATAAATACTTGTCTCTGTTGTACTTGTGATAAATGAAATGGAAGGTGGAGAACAGAACTGGGGTTTGTCACAGCAGGATGGGCTTGAATTAGACAAAGGAGAGGAAGTTGAAGAGATGCAGGGTACCATGTGCAGGGTTGTTTTTTCCATTCCTTAAAACAACAGCGCTAAGTCCTTTCCTGAGTATCCTACTCCCCTTCTCTGATTTGTTTCTCTCCATAGCAGTTATTCCTTCCTGACACATTCTATATTTTTCTTGTTTGTTATTTATCTCCCCACCTAGAAAGTAAGCTCCGTAAGGGCAGGGATTTTTGTCTGTTTTGTTCACTGCTGTCTCTCCAGTTTTTAGAACCACAACTAGCACAAGGTACATGCTCAATATTTAGATACATATTTATACATATTTGTTGAATGAATGAGTGGATAGTCTCTCTAGCATAAAATCTTATTTATTTATTGGTCAGCCTGATCACTGCTACCCTCAAACATGCTGAATTTATTTCTGTGCTTAATAAATCCTTGTGCTGTTCACCTGAGTAGAATTTTCTTTCTTGACTATCCAAATTTCATCCCATTTTGGGCCCTGGCCCATTACTTTACTGTTTGGAAGCTTCCTCAGCATCCCAGGCCACAGTAATCACTAATCTCTCAGCTCTCCTGAGACTCCTGCTGTTTGCTCCATTCATCACAACCCCAGAGGGTGGTATGCATTGCTGTTCGATGCCTCCTTCTGACCCTGACCTCAGAGCTTCACCTTCTGTCACTGTCAGTGTCGTACTCCTTAGCCCTCAACAGGTGTTGGCTTCAGATACGTGCATTTTGCTCATTCATGCATTATTTAATCATTCAACACATACTCATTTAAGTGTCATGGGAAACAGAAATAAATTAGGTCCAATACAAGCCCTTAAAAAAATAATACTCTTGTTTCAACTAGGGTAGAAACTAAATTTAAACTTCTTGAAGGTAGAAACATTACAGATTGTGTGTGTGTGTGTGTGTGTGTGTGTGTGTGTTTCCACCACACCTCAAATAATACTAGGTACTTAGTGAGCTCAATTAACATACTGAATGATGGAAGAACTTTAGCATTGGCAAAAATTTTAATTATTCTAATCCAATCACCCCATTGTATGGGTGAGGATACAAAAAAGAGTGGTTTGTATCTTCCTTGCCAAATAGTTAACCAGGGGAGGATCTGGGCTGAGAGAAACCAGGGTCCTTGACTCCCAGGTCAAATACATTTTTACTACATTTCAGTATCATTGTCAGAAAGACAGACTGTTTTATGTTAAAATAGTTGTAAAAATACAGATTGAGAGTCTAGTGGGCTAATATCGATAAAATGAGATATCTAAATGAAAGTGCTTAATATTTCCTGGATGCTCTCTTTGGTTAGAATTAGAGAGTTTAAAGGATCCTATGGGAATAAATACACTGCACAAATATAAAATTCTCTGTGGTCACCTTGTGTGTAGGACCTTGTCTCTGGTAACAACCTCAGCAGTCGCTGCCAGGACCATTGCTCGAGATGTCTAAAAACACTATGGTGGCCCTAATTGGCTGTTCCTGGCTGTGACTCTCTGCCCCAGTCTCCTGCCTTATCCTCTTTGCTTCTGTTTAGTAAATAGGCATTTTTTGGAGGTGAGAAACTGGAGCCTCAGGGGACCCAGTTCCCTGCCTCCTCTTGTGCCATTGTTAGATTATCACAACAGCAAACCCAAGAATCTTAGTAATTGTGATTTGCATTCTCAGTCCCCCCTAGAATGAGGATCTAGAATTCTCAGCAATGCTAAGTCCTCATTCATTCTATGTTTCTTTTAGATTTCAGGTGGTGTGCCAGCTGGCAGATGCAGAAGGAAAGGTTTTTGACAGAGAGATTTTCTTCCAAGGTAGCTTAAGAAAAGGGTTTAGAAGTAGATTTCCCTATCATTAAAAACTGACTAATTTTGAGCTCTAGGTGAGTTACAGTATCTCTTTGGATGTATTTAATTGTGGGAATCTTGTGTGAATAAAACAAATGGAAGACTAAATATATTTGCATATATAAATTCAAAAATAAAGTATTGCTGGGAGCTATATGCTTGCCATTAAAGAGTGGAATTAAAAATTATTTGCTGACCACAGAGACCTGGGAGTAGCAGGTGAAGGAGAATTCTGAGTGAGGAACTTGCAACCTAGAGAAATGTGGTATTCTTTTTACTTTTTCCCCAGTGATTGTCACATGCTATGTGACAAGTAAAGACCGAGTTCCGCCTGGAGACGCAGCATTTTCCAAAGCTGTTAGGGAGATGACTTGCACTGATTTAGGATAAGTCGGTGTTCTTCCTCCTTTTATTCAATGATTGGAAAATGTTCTGTAATTTTTCTCTTCACAGATTTATTGTGATTGTCCATGAACAATAACCCATTAAGTCAGATTGGGTCTAATATTTTGAGAGGCCCCAGCAGTGTTTCAGAGATAGAAAATTTCATCGCTCAAGAGCATTTGAGGCTGCACCAGATTTGAAACTTAGAAGTCAGGAACAATCAAAGGGCGTGCAGTCACTCAGGGGAGGTGTTGATTTGGAAGCATGATTTATGCATGGGTGTTCCTACCTGGCATGTGGATAGGTGTTCTGGGGCAAACTTCATCCTTTTATTTTTTTAAGTACACTGTGCCAATCTGTAGGTAGTTTCTTTTCCAGATTCAGGAAACCTGGCAGCACTTGGGCTGGTGACTTGCTCATGGTCATGGAAGCCAACCCATGATCCTGGGTATGTTAGTGATGATGGCAAGAAGAGAAGAGGGAGGTGACTTGTACATTGAGCATCTCACCTCCCAGCATGTGATCAGCAGCAGCCTTGGACCACTGGTCTTTTTAAAATCAAACGCTGGTAATTCCATGTTAATTAAGGGCTATTTACTTTTTTTCTACTGCAATCTTCCAAGTGTCCAACCAGATTACACACAATTTCAATTAACAGTCTGTAAACTGTGTCTTTCTAGACCCAAGAAGATTGGTCTTTGCTGTTGCTCGAAGGCTGTAGTGGCACTCTAGATTTTAGTTCTTGGATGAGCTAGAACAGATCAGGTGACTCTATAACTAAAGTGAAGCAAGTTGCTTCATCTCAACTGGCCTTTTATAGATGTTTATGTATCTTTCTTACATAGAAGACATGGCTGAGTTGGAGGACAGGAGAGGGGCATACTTACAGCACATTGCTGACTGAGTAAGAGGCAAGCAGGTACCTTTATCTTTATGGTGCTTGGTGAAGCACTAAATGCTGTGGAATCAATATTAATGAAAACTGGTTGCCTATTCCAACCATCTAAAATCTGGATCTAGGTCTAACCCAGATGCAGTTTGAAGTAAGGAGGAGAGTCATCTAATGTGACGTTGTCACTTATCCCCATCGTTCCTTCTTACTCTTGTCAACAGAAGGATTTTTGATTCAAACACAAGACTCATTTGTTTGAACCTGGGATTCCGGGTCAAACTGCACCCACATATTTCCACAGGACACGTTCGAGTCCTTGCATGGCAGCATCAAATGAACTTCCCAATTGTCCCAAGAATGAGAATGATTTCGAATGGACCAAAGTGCCTGGATTTTCCTCTCCTTACAGCAAGGTCAACCCTGAGTGAAGACACAGACTCTCAAGTCTGTAAATCCTAGCTTTGGCTCTGCAGCTTCTCTGAGATTGAAAGAATTTATGAAACTAAAAAAAGGACAATGTCACCCCATAAAGAATTAAAGTTGTACTTATTGTGTCTGTTGGTGTTCCATTCATCACTGAGATGTGTATTTCCCTAAGTCAGGGTGGGAAGTTTGCTTAAGTGTGTGTGTGTGGGTGCGGGGAGGTTGTGGGAAAGATGCTGATTGGCAGAGGAGTGGTTAAGGGTTTGCTGGGGTGAAAGTAGAGAGACCGACTTGCGAGCTGTCTTCAAGAGGTATGAATGCAAAGTATGAGCTTTCGTTGTTTGTTTTTTTCTTGCAGATACCTTGACTATGAATAATAGTTTCAATAAGGAAGACAAGAATGGGTCCTGACAGGAAGGTTGGGAGCTGTGACGGGCAGAAGAAAAATGAAGCCAAACAGCACAGAGATGTATCATCACTGCTGGGTTTTGCCTTGATCTACATTCAGTAGATACTCCTTTACAAAAAGCTGGGCACTCATTCAAGAAACACCATGTACCTTCTGACTTTGAAGTAATGGATGAACTTTCATGTGCAGTATATGGAAATGAGTTTTACTACTTTCTTCCCACACTCTAAATTTATTAACTCATTCATCCACTCAACAGTCCATTATCGAGAGCTCACTATGGGTTAGGCACGGTGGCAGGTGCAGGCTATCAATCGCATATTTCCTAGAAATTTTGAATTAATGAACAACTGGATTTCATTTTTAAATTTGTTTTGGTTTTATGACATATGCTAAAGGCTTCCAACCAGGAATCCCTGAATGAATAGAAAAGGTAGAGAAATTGTGATTAATTAATAGGCTTTATAGTTTTTAAGATCCATATTTCTGTGGACTTGTAAAGGGACTGCCTTGCCTTACTCACTGTTTGAAATATTAAGTCTTGTTGCTGCAAGTTGACTATGAGTAAAGATAAGACACCGGTTGATTCCAGAGATGCTGAATTGTTGCTCGGAAGTGAAGGTAAATAGCCTCTCTGTGCTTTCCCTTTTGTATAACCTGCAGCGTTCACAGCAAGTAAATTCTGTTTCTCTGTATGGATTTTGTATCTCTTACTATTTGCTGTGTAATGCTACATAATACCTGTATAAACTCACAACCGTGAATGTGGGAGACGTGAGAGGAAAAGGAGTCTGTAGATCAAAGGAAAAGCCTTGGGACAAGACAGAAGGAAAGTCATTGACAAAAAACATGGGAGTAGTATGTGTTATTGGGTGGGATGGTGGAGGAGGAGAAACAACACTGTGGCCATCGGTGAAAAGAATTATGACCAAGTCACTCTTCTAATGGGGACAATGAAAAAAGTGTAGGTGATGAGGGCCTCCAGCAGAGAGGAAGCAAGATGAGCTGAGTATGTAGGTGACCCGTGCCCTTCTAGGATCTGGGAAGGAAAAAGATAAAAAGCAAAAGCATGGAACCAGCTGCGCTGCCCATTACAAGAGGACTGGATAAAAAAAATGTAGTATATAGGCACAATGGAATATTACATAGCCAAAAAGAAGGACAAAATTATGAACTTCGCAGCAACTTGGATGGACTTAGGGTCTATAATACTGACCGATTTATCACAGAAACAAATAACTGAGTACCCCATGTTCTCACTCAGAAGCAGACCCTGAACAATTATCGTCATAATAAGAAAGGGATTGGCAGTAGTGGGAAATTGCCGGGGGTGCGGGGGAAACACCTCATCAGCAAGGGTGCCTGCATAATGAACATTTGTATACCTAACCCTGAATTGTACCCCACATCTTTAAAATAAAAAATTTAAAAAAGGAAAAAAAAAAAGATCAGAATGTGAGCAATTGAAGCCAGAGTCAGTGTTCGTGAAGAGGAAGGATAGTGGTGCAGTTGAGGGGCTTGGGAAAGATTTTCCTGGCCACCCCTCAGGCCTAGTATATTCTGTGTTTGAGAGTGTCTTGTGGAAAGAGAAGGCAGCTACGCTATGATGTGGCTAAGACAAGCGTGGCAGAGGACTGAAGATATAATTTGCAGTGATGTCCCAGGAGAGCGGGGAGGCTGAATACAGGAGTACCCAGATCTTGTGTGTTTGCCAGAAAAAAGAGGAACGAATCACTAGCAAAAAAAGAGTAGGCGTGTACACTAAGGTTGCTTGAGACATTTTAGCCTCTACATGCAGACTATCGCTTAATTTTGACTTCTGTGATAATTTGGAATTTTAATTAAACACCTAACTAAAGCTTTGTGAATAAAAGCTTCCTAGTAGGAGGATCTGTCCCATGTTTCAAACGCTTCCCAGCGCTGGGAAGTGGAAATTTCCAGCTGGCAGCATTTCGTAATACTGATTACCCAGGGATATTAGTGTAACAAGTACGGTGATTTAGGTTTTATTCTGGAATGACACATGCCCCTTCTCCCTGGAACCGTCAGCTTAATTGTTTATAACTGCTCAAGGTCCAGTTTCATAGAAGTTGAGCAGCAGCATAGTCTGTATAAGAACAAAGCATTCTGGAGAAATCTAATGTGAGCTCTTTCATTCCTCCTGTATTTGAACCTTGGAGAATCAGAAAAAAAGATCTCATAGTTTGGAATAAACAATCAATTCTCAAGGGAAGCGTATAGTTATTTCAAAAACTGTCTTTCAGAGGAGCATGTTAATAAATGTCTTGGCCCATCTCTCGACTGCTGGCGCCATAGTGTTGTAACAGTAACAATAACACAGCCAACCAGGGCTTGTCTGAACACAATCCCACGACGACGGCAGGAGCTGCAGAGATACAGAAGCCAAGGAAGACTCAGGAAGACCAGCTTGTGGCGGAAGATGAATGCACTCCCAGGAATGCTGGGATTGGGAGAAATAGCCAATACCAATAGAAGACAGAAAAAAAAAAAAAAAAAAAGGCCACTAGCCCATTCTGAATGATGGGAGAAGAGACAAGCAAAGGGTAGAAGCGAGAAAAAAGAACCATCACCAAATTGAAAATAAAACCTCTATGGCAAAAACTAGATTGGTGAATGACTTTTAGCTGTGGAAAGGTAGCATTCCAATGAAGCATGAATTGAAAGGATTTCTTCTGAGGGCTAATTTACATTTTTTCTTTTTTAATTTTCAATATATTTTAGCAGGTGTATGGTTCTGCATGGTTAGTTTCTTTGTCTCTTTGAAAAAGAAAAATGAATCTGCTTGAAACATCTGGATAAAAGCAGTCAGTCAGGGGATTATAATTAAGGCCAGATCAAGTCTTGTTAGTGAGGGGCATTTGGGGGCTTGCCCTTAGGTGATATTTTATGAATTGACTGCGAGGGGATTTCCCTCTCAAGCTGAGCATGGCTGACACTGAACTTGCTTCAGGGGAACAGACCCTTCTAAGAGGCAATGAGGACATTTGCCTGATACAGCCCAGTGGTAATGGACTAGAAGGCATTTATGGCTAACAGAAAACCTCTCCAAAGATATTCATGTCCTAATCCAAGGAACCTGTGAATATGTTACCTTACATATCAAAAAGGAACTTTGAAAATGTGATCCAGGTTAAGGACCTTGGGTAGTTTATCCTGCTTTTTCTGGGTGGGTCCAATCTAATCACAGGAGTCCTTAAAGGAGGAGAACCTTTGTTAGCTGGGTCAGAGAGATGGGATGATGGAAACAGTCTCAGAGTGACTCAGTGTAAGAAGGACTTGACCTGTTGTTCCTGGCTTTGACGGTGGAGGAAGGGGCCAGGAGCCAAAGAATGTGGGTAGCTTCTGGAAGGTGGAAAAGCCAAGGAAACAAATTCTCCCTTAGAGCCTCCAGAAAGGAGCTCAGCCTTACTGACACACCTTGATTTTAGTTCAGGGAGACCCATATTTGAACTTCTGACCTCCAAAACCATAAGACAATAACTCTGTGTTGTTTTAAACTATTCTGTGGTAATTTGTTATAGCAGCAAACTATAACTAATAGAATGTTGCATTATGCCAATATCTTTTCTTTATTGTCTATTGCTAGTTTGTTTTATGAATTTTGTGTAAATAATAAGGCTATAATGTTAGATTAGCTCCCTAATAAAAATCTTTAACATAAACCATGACATTAAAGACAGAATCAAGTAAATAAACATACCGGTAAATATATTAACACATTAATTAATATATTCACCTTTTTTTTCTTACTCACAAGTACCTATTATCTGCCAAACATTTTCCTAAGATTCTTGGAGATATAAGCTGTACAAATGATGACTAGTTAATAGCAATGTATCATATTCTTGAAAATTGCTTCTTAGAAGGGTAGATTTTAAGTGCTCTCGCCACAAATAATGATAAAGTGAGGTAATACATATGTTAACTAGCTCCATTTAGCCATTCCACAATGTATACATATTCAGAACATCATTATTGTACAAGGATAAATATATGCAATTTTTATCTGTCAATTAAAAAACTCTCAATGAAGAGAGATTCTCTTCTGCCCTCAAGGAAGGATCTCGTAGACTTGGAGTGGGGACCAAATTTCAAACAGGAAATTCTAATATGTGGAGCGGATAAGCTTGCTTCTCTTTGTTGTTTTCACTACAGGTATTTAGAGTTCACTTTCCACTACTAAATCAAACCGTTCACCATTCCCTCATTCAGTTTCCATCTTCTGCAAATTTGCTTAAATTTGCGGTCTATTTTCACTTGTACTTTTTTTATGTCCCTGAGGGCCTATGTGGCTTGTCTTCTTGTTTTTTTCTTAGGAACCTTGTACGGCATGGCCCTGTGTTATCCTCCTGGAAAAATAAACCACTAAACGATCCTTCCCTGTGCTAAGTGCTAGAGTAGGAGGAAAGACATAAGCCAACTCCCTGAGCTGTAGCCTTACTTTCAGGAGGTAAGCTAGGAATGTTCAGAACTTGCAAACAATTTATATTTCTTTCTGCTGAGGTAGTTCAGAATAAGTTAGAACACACAATGAACAGGAATGATGCAGTAAATAAAATAGCTATTTAGCTTATTTTAAGTTACTATTCATTATTTTCTAGGTTGTAAATCCTAAGGGTGTTGGCAGATTATCTTGGCGAAGATATATCTCACCAAATGATCGGCTTCCTAATTATTAGAGATACGTTTGCCCAGGCAAGTGCCTGGACCAAAACGATTAGATTAATTCCCGAGAGTCTTTTATTCCCCCTGCCACCTTCGCTTGTTAACACTACTAATAGAGGGATGATGGCAGACAGAGGGAAAACCACATTTATTACCAAGCAAAAAACATTTGGGAGTCTTAAGGCTGTGAAATTATCTGCCTATAAACATCTAGACAAATATTTTTGTCCGGAGGGGTGGTCTTTTTGTCTGGAGGGGTGGACCTCTTGTGTTTTAAGGTGATGTCCTTTTCAAAATGTGGCCCGGATTTATGCAGATCCAACAATGCTTATATTGACCAGAAAGAGAATGTGAGACATGGATGCACTATAGCTTGTTTTCTATTGGTCTTTTGTTTTCATTTCTGTCACGGTACATGTCTGTGGCAAGTCTAGATTGTTTGGCCAGCCTCTGAAGGAAGCACACAGTGGCTACTGGAGGGCGACATTGAAATAGTAGATGAGTGACAGAGAAAATATGAGTGGAGTCCATTCAGGGAGGTGATTTGTGGCCCTGTGATAAAATGTGCAATGTTAATTGCTCGTTGCTTTCTCACGCATGATTGCTTTGTTGCCATACCTGCCTGTGTGTGCCTGCAGAGAGTACAGAACAGATGCTACAGATAGGAGGTAGGCAGAGGGTGTAGTGTGAGAACAAAGGCACTGGGAGTGGGCAAGTGACAGATAGAGGAAGAGCAGGTGGCAAGCCTGGGCAGAGGAAAGGAGCAATGTTCAGGCTAGAAGGGCAAAATCCAGGGCCTGAGAATAGCACAAAGCCCCAAAGGAAAGGCTATGAACCTGGCATGGCATTTCCCTGTCTTCTAACCTGCACATGGAGAAATCATTTCACCTATTCTGAAGTCTCCAGTGCCTAACCAGGAATTCCATTTGGGATGGAAAAGTCAGAATTCTTCCCTACCCTCCAACTGATTTGCTTATGACAATTTCCATATGGAGATGACATGCCATGTCTGGCGCAGAGTGAATGGGTCGCTTAGGGAGAGAGAAGGCCCAGAATCCAGCCCTGGGCTACTCAAAATTTAGTTGTCTAGAGACCCTGAGGAGCCTGCAAGGAGTACTTAATGGGAGAAAACACAGAGAAATTGGAGAAAAATTAGCAAAGAATGGACTCAAGAAAGTCAAAAGTGGAGAGTTTCAAGGAGAGAATTGTGGACTAAGGAGAAATAGAATCACATGTGTAGAGAGATGTGTCTATTGGACTTGGAATCATGGAGCAGCCTCATTGGTGTGATTTGGAAGGAAGTCAGTTTAAAATGGGTTTGTTTATTAACTAATTCTTTGTTCACACCTACTTCTTTGAGCACCTAATATGAACCAGACATTACTCTGGGTGTTAGAAGATTCACTGGTGCAAAATCAGACATGATCCCTTAGCTTTATAGTGACTTATGGTGGAAGGCAATTTTACAGTCATGTTCTCCAAGCTCCTGGCCATCTAGCCAAACCATAGGCTACAGCCCATGAAGTAGTACACAATCAAGTAGTATCCATTTCTTCTAAGCAATGAATAACCAGGTACCCTGTTCAGATTTCTGCCCACTGGGAAAATTCCTTTCACCACTGTCCTTCTGGGTTGTACCAGTGGGCCTCTAGGGCTGTAGTTGTCCACGTTTCCATAGTGCCTGTGTATCATGCAGAACCATCTATAACTCAGGCCCAGGACTTCCCTTTTGTCATCTGATCTTAGGGAACTCCCATGAGGTCATGTGTGCCGGTTGGGAGAGAGAAGGTCTGCAGCAGGAGTGGGGGCCATAGGCATTTGGACCATTTCTTCATACAAGTTATGTCTTCAGGATCTTCTTGGGCCCCATCACATATATATTGTCTCCAGTTGATGATGGAGTACTGTTGTGCATGCCCAACTTTATGGCTCGATGGGTTGGATACCATCCAGTTCATGATGAGCAACTCAGGTTGCATGGGAAGTTAGTGGCTCATGGTTAAGCCTCCTGTCTTCACTATGACCCAGTAGCAGGCCAAGAGCTGTTTCTCAAAAGGAGAGTCACCATCCACAGAGGATGGCAGGCTTTCACTCCAGCATCCCAAGGGCCTGCGCGGCAAATCACCCACTGATGCCTGCAAAAGGCTTTGCCTCTGACACTTGAAGCACAATTTGGTCTGGTGAATCTTATGGACCGAGTTCCAGAGTAGCTGGTGTGGCAGCCTGGATCTGTTGCAGAGCCTTATCTCATTCTGGACCCGACTCAAAACTAGCTGCCTTTTGGGTTACTCAGCAAATGGGCCAGAGTAACAGTTAACTGAAGAGTATGTTGCCATCAAAAGTCAAAGAGGCTTGTGAGGTGTTTTACCTTTTTTTTTTTTGGTTTCAGGATGGGCCAGAGACAACAACTTATTCCTCACCCCAGGAGGCATATCTGAACATGCCCCACACCGCTGGAACTCTAGGAATTTCAAGGATGTAGGTCCCTGAATTTTTGTTGGATTTATTTCCCATCTCTGACACTCGCGTGTCTTACCAAGAATTCTAGAGTAGTTGCTCCTTCTTGCTCACAGGCCCAATCAGCATAATGTCATTAATGTACTGGACCAGTGTGGTGTCCCATGGAAGGGAAAGGCAATCAAGATCCGGGCAAGCTAAATTATGACATAGGGCTGGAGAGTTGATATACCCCCAAGGTAGGACAGTGAAGGCGTATTGCTTCCTTTAGCAACTGAAAGCAAACTGCTTCTGGTGGTCTTCACTAACAGGTATCAAGAAATACCAGGAAAATACCAGGTATCAGAGGATATGTTAATTTGCTTGAGTTATGAAACCATATCTGGCATAGCAGCTGCAATTGGAGTAATTGTATTACCCTTACAATGACCCACTGTCATTCTCCAAGATCCATCCGTTGTCTGCACAGGCCAAAGAGGCAAGTTGGTGGGGAACCACTACCTCTGAATTAATCTCTAAGATTTTGTGGTATTGTTTTTTGGTTTACTATTTTCCTAGGTAGAGGCCATTCTAGTTGCTTCCACTTGGCCTTTCTTATCATAGTAGCCCTCACCCCACAGGTCAATGAACCAATGTGGAGATTCTGCCTGCTGATAAATAGATCTTTTCCAGTTACACAATCTGGAACTGGGGAAATGCACCTGAGCAAAAGCTCTATTGATTACCTGACCTCCATACACCTCTACTCTGACCAATGAACTGCAGCGGTGTTTGGAGTGTCCCGGTAGTAGTGTTGGTTTGGAGTCAGTGACCAGGAGTCCCTGAAAGGTCTGGTTCCCCCCACCCAATACACACTTTTGTAAAAGACTGTAGATCTCTTTGGGAGGAAGATTAACAATATAAGTATTTGGCAGTGTACCAGTATCTTCCTTAAGGGGGACTAGCTTCCCCAGGCCCTGGATCCATAAACTGGCTCAAGTCAGGGAATTGTTTGGGGTGCTGGGGCATGATCTCTGGTTTTTTTTTTTTTTAATGTGTTCACCAGAGAAACACCACCAATTAATAGGGAATCTCTATTTTGGTCTCCACATCTTTTTGCCTATTTTGGGGCCAGAGACATGCTTTTTGAATTCCTGTAACATTATGTTACGCTTTGATACCTGGTAAGGCATATTTTCCCACACTACTTATATATTTCTCTTTAAAAAAAGTTTTTTTGGGTTATTTTTGTGATTCCACAAACACTTTGAGGTTGGTTTGTGAAGTTTCACAAAAGAAAGCCATGGTAGAACTTTTACCGGGATTAAAAAACATAAATTATTTTACTATTGAACAAATGACTCAGAGGATATGAATGCATAAACATGAAAAAGGCTGGAGGAAGTTTGATTCATAGACACATTGATAATTTCTGTTGTAAATAAACCATATACATAAATAAAGAGGCAAAGCCTAATCTTTAAATAAATTGTTCTAAAACTCAGCAGTCAGGTTTTTTCTTTTTTCTCTCATGGGAACAACATTCTTTGTGAGCTACTAAGTACATTTGCCCAGAATGTCTTGGGGGGCATTCTTAGTGCACTGTTTCTGGGTATTTTCTTTTCTTTCTGTAATTGATTTTAACAGGTCATGGAGGGGATTCAGGAGCAAAACGTGTAGTAGACATGGTGATGTGCTGCTTAAATCCTTCCCCAGAAGTGAAGCTCTTACCAGTTTCCAAGAATACTGCCAGTAACTAACCCTCAGCTTTCCGTCTAGTCTGGGGAATGCCTCGGCTAAAGCCACCTCTCTCAAGGAAATGCTCCCAGCCCAGGGAAGCCAGTGCTTAAGTCTTTTATTTTATTTTTTATTTTAAAGATGTGGAGTACAATTCAGGGCTAGGTACACAAATGTTCATTGTGCAGGTACCCTTGTTGATGAGGTGTGCTCCTCTCTTCTGCTGGCAGTTTCCCACTACTGCTAATCCCTTTCTTACAGTATTACAACAATCGTTCAAGGTCTGCTTATGAGTGAGAACATGTGATACTCAGTTCTTTGTCTCTGCGATAGATCACTCAGTATTATGGACTCTAAGTCCATCTAATTTGCTGCGAAGTTCGGAATTTTGTCCTTCTTTATCAAGTCTTAAGGCCCTCCCATGCCAACCTGGGAAAACCACATCTTCAGAATTATCTGTGGTTGGCTGAGGCTTTCACTGAGACTTTACTGTAGTACGTATAACATACATACAGAAGAGTATACTAAAAGGGTGTAAAGTTTCCACAGAGTCAACATACTTTGGTCAATTTTTCCAGTAGCTATAAACCCACCTCATGGCCCCTATCCAGCAATATTCACTTCTTCTTCCTCAAAGTTAACTGTTATCCTGATTTCTAACATAAAAATTAGTGTAAAGTATGATCTCCATATCATGAAATGCATAGATTCTAAGTGCACGATTTAATACAATTTGGCAAGTACATACCCCTATGTAACCCATACTTGTCAAGATAGAATATTTTCATCATGCCAGAAAGAACCTCATGTCTCTTTCCAGTCCATCCTCACCCCCAGAAGCAACCATTGTTCTGGTTTCTATTGCCATAAATTAATTTTGTCTGTTCTAGAATTTCATGAAAATAGAAGCATCCAGTATTTCTTTCTTTGGTGTGTGTGATGACTTCTTTTTACTTAGCATGTTTTTGAGATTCTTTCTTGCCATTGTGTGTATCAGTAGTCTTTTACATTTTGTGGCTGAATAGAATGCCATTGAATGAATATGCCACAGCTTAGCTACTCTCTTGTTGATGGACACCTGGGATGTTCTCATTTTTTAATTAATATTAAAACTGCTGTGAATAGTCTTGTACAAGTATTCTTGTGGACTTAAGTTTTCATATCTCTTGGGCGTAAACCCAGGAATGGAACGGCTGAGTCATAGGGTGAATGTATGTTTAACTTTGAAAGAAACTGCCAGCTTTCCCTTTTACATGTGTACCTGTAAAATGAGAGTTATGGTTTCTCTACATCTTTGCTATTATTTGGTATTGTCCACCTTTTTTATTTTATACATTCTAGTGGGTATATAGTGGTAATCATTGAGGTCTAAATTTGTATTTCCTCGATGATTAATGATGTTAAGAACTTTTTCATGTGCTTATTGATCATTAATATACCTTCCTTTGGAAGTGTTTTTTAAAAAGTCTTATATATTTTTAATTGGATTCTTTGCATTATTAAGTTTTTCAAATATTTTGGATCTACATCCTTTGTGATATATGTGTTACAAACATTTTATCTCAGTCTTTGGTTTCCTTTTTCATTTTTTTAAACAGAGATTTTGGTAAGCAAAGTTTTCATTTTTGATGAAATTCAGTTTGCTATTTTTTTTCTTTAATGGGTCTATTTTATTGTGTCCTGTTTAAGAAATTGTTGCTTTAAGATCACGAAGTTATTTTTCTAGGGTTTTAAGCTTTTGTGTTTAAGTTAATGATCCATTTCAAATCCAAAAATATGGATGGTGTGAGGCAGGGATTGATTTTCTAAAAATATGGATTTCTAGTTGTTCTAGAAGCTTTTGATAAAAAGACTTTTCTTTCTCTATTGAAATGCTTGAAACCCTTGTCAAAAAATCATTTTTGTGCAACTATTACTGAAATCTATGTTTTTAAGTAAATTTGTACATTATCTAAGTTGTCAAATTTATTGGTAAATGTTGGTCAAAATATTCTATTATTATTGTTTTTAATATCTATAGAATCTGTATCAATGTATCTCTTTTCCCTTCTGGTATTTGGAGATTATATCTTCTTTTTTCGTTAATCTCTTTTGCTAGAGATTTACCAATTTTATTAATCTTTTTAAAAACACAAGACTTTGTTGATTTTTAAATTGTTTTGAAATTTTTCACTTTTATTGATTTCCTATTTTTATTTTTTCACTTTTATTGATTTCCTATTTTTATTTTTTCTTCTATTCACTTTGAGTTTTATTTGCGCTTTAAAAAAACTAGTTTCTTAAGGTGGATAATTAGATTTTATAGCTTTTCTTCTTTTCTAAATAGGTACTGAAAGCAATACATTTCTCCACGAGGTTTGTTTACATTCCACATATTCTGATATATAGTTATTTTATTGTTCAGTTAAAATATTTTAGATTTCCTTTAAGGTTTCTTTTTTATATCAATCTTCCTTCATATAGCAGCATGTTGTTAGTTTTCAACAGTTTTAGATTTTTAAAAGCGTCTTGTTATATTTGATTTCTTATTTAACACTGATGTGGGCAGAGAACATACTGTTAGATTTTAATCTCTTCACATTTATTGAGACTTGTTTTATTGCCCAGCATATGGTCAAGTTTAGTGAATGTTCTATGTGCGTTTGAGAAGAATGTGTATTCTGCTGTTGTTGAGTAGAGTGTTCTTTCAGTGTTGATTACATAAGGTGGTTGACAGTGTCCTTTACATTCTTTGATATCCTTGCTGCTTTTTGATTACTTGTTCTTTCAGTGATTGAGAGACAAGCTGTATCAATTAGGATTCATTCAGAAAAATAGAAACAGTATATGTGATATGGAATAAGGGAATTCTACCTTATGTAATTAAAAATAAACTTTATTTTTTAGAGCAGTTTTAGGACTTTATGTAATTTTAAGAGCCGGTGAAGAAGATTGTGGAATGTTGTTGCCTGTCTTCCTGGTGTGGCTCTAATGAGTGGGGCTCATTAGAGAAATAAAAATTGGTGAGAAACAAAAATCGGAGGCGAGGCAGAGGAGAGAAAGGGAAAATTGAAATTTATGAGGAAAAAGTAGACTTCTTGGGGATAGACTAAAACCTGAAACTTTTACCTTCTCTGATGAAAAGAGTGGTCTATAGAAGGAACAGTAACCCTTCACCACTGTGGGGCACATGTGCATTGTTCAGTATTAGAAAAGCTAAAAGAGAAGATTGTGGGAGCTTAAAGTGCTGTAGGATCCATGCACCTATGGGCGAACTAACAGATAAGTGACAATGTACAGGAGCAGCAACATCACATGGCGTTCTACATCAATCTTCAGAATGTAAGGGCTGATGCTTCATTTTTGCCCACTAAATCTGACTTCAATTTCTCCTGTGACTAAAAATGAGTTAAAACCCCACAGGAAAGGGAATTCTGAGAAACACATCTAGCTTTGTTAATTTGGCACAGTACAAATAATCACAGGGATGTTGAAGTCTCTAGTGATAATTGTACATTGGCTTATTTTTCTCTTTAGGTCTGCCAAGGTTTGCTTCATGTATTTGCTTGCTTTGATATTTGGTGCATGCATTTTTAAGACACTTATGTCTTAATAAATTGGTCATTTTATCTTTGTGGAATATTATTCTTCATCTTTGGTAATACACTTTATCCTAAAGCCCACTTTGTCTGATATTGAGAAAGTCACATCAGCTTTCTTAAGTTTGGTGTTTTATCTTTTATTTTCAACTTGTATCTTTATTTTTAAAGTATTTTTTTTATATAAATAGACCATAGTTCTGTTTTGTATTTTTGCCCTTTCTGGCATTTCTGCTTTTTTTTTTTTTTTTGAGTTGGAGTCTCACTCTGTCGCCCAGGCTGGAGCGCAGTGGCCGCTCCCGGCTACCTCAGCCTCGACCTGCTGGGCTCTGGCGATCCTTTCGCCTCAGCCTTCCAAGTAGATGAAACTACAGGCGTGCGCTACCACGTCTGGCTAATTTTTTGATTTATTGTAGATATGAGGTCTCACCAAGTTGCCCAGGTGGGTCTCGAACCCTCAGGCTCAGGCAATCCACTCACCTCAGCCTCCCAAGGTGCGGGATTACAGTCTGAGCCACTGAGCCCGGCTAGAAATTTCTTTTAGATTTGTTGTAATCCAAGTATGCTAGGGAGTCATTAGTCTGACTTATGTGTGTCAGAGAAGTCTTTATTTCACTTTCATTTCTGATGGATAGTTTTTTGGTTACAGATTGCTAAATTGACAGTGCTTTTTCTTTCAGCACTTAAACATGTTGTTCCCATTGTCTTCTAGATTCCATTACTTTGGATGAAAAGTTAGCCATATTTCTTATAATTGTTCCTTTGTCATTTTTCTCTTGTTGCTTTCAAGAAATTCTGCTTATCTTTGTTTTTGAGCAGTTTGATTCCTACGTGATTATGGGTGGTGTTATTTTAATTGTTCTGCTCGAGTTTACTGAGCTTTTTACATCTGAGTATTGATATATTTGATCAATTCTGAAAACTTCTCCTCTATTTTCTCTTTAAATATTTTTCTTCTCTACTCACTCTTCCTTTTCTTTCTGAGACTTTATGTATTTCTGCTTTTCTTTCTTTCTTTTTTTGTGTTGGAGTCTCACTCTGTTGCCCAGGTTAGAGTACAGTAGCAGACTCGTGGCTACCACAGCCTTGACTTGCCGGACTCAGGTAATACTTTAACCTCAGTCTTCCAAGTAGCTGGAGCTACAGGCATGTACCACCATGTCCTGCTGCTTTTTTGATGTATTGTAGAGACAAGTTCTTGCCATATTGCCCAGGCTGGTCTTGAACCCCTGGCTTAAGCCATCCTCTTGCCTTTGCCTCCCAAAGTATTGGGATTATATGCATGAGCCACTTCACCCAGGCAACTTGACTTATTTCTATGTTAAAGTATTTGATATTGCCACATACTCTCATTGTTTGACATTTTTCACGATGTTTTCTCTTTGTGATTCATTTTTGATAATTAGTTTCAGTTCAGTAGCTATTTTCTTCTATTATGCTAAGTCTGTTGATAGACCCATTGACCTATATCTTTGTTTTTAAAATTTTAATTTCTAGTATTTTCAGTAGCCTTTTAAAAGATAGTTTCTATCTCTCTGTTGAAATTCTTCACCTGCTCATGCATATGGTTCATCTTTTTCATTAGCTTATTTAATATATTCATATTGTTGTTTTTAAATCCCTGTTTAATAATTCTAACCTCTGGTCTATAGCTGAGTTTCATTTTATTGAATGTTTTCTCTTCTGTATTAGTTATGTTGACTGCTATAGCAAGATACCACAGATTGGGTGGCTTACATAACAGATATTAATTTCTCACAGTTCTGGGGGCTGCAAGTCCAGAGTCAAGGTGCCAGCATGGTTGGTTTTTGGCAAAGCCTCCCTTTTTGGCTTGTAAGTGGTCACTTTCTTGCTTTGTCCTCACATGACCTTTTTTTTCTGTGCAAGTGCAGAGAGAGAAAGCTCTCTGGTATTTCTTCCTCTTTTTATAAAGACATCAACCCTTTGGATCAGGGCCCCACCTTTATGACTTCATTTACTCTTAATTACTTCCTTAAAAACTCTGTCTTCAAATACAGTCAAACTGAGGGTTAGGGGTTCAACATATGCATTTGGTAGGGATGCAATTCAGTCCATAACATTATTCTAAGGATAAAATAGGTCACATCACCTTGCTTCTTTGTATGTCTCATAATTTTTTAAATTAAATTTTGTTCTCCGTGTGTAAAAAAGAGTACTAGATCTTGAAGTAAATGACATTTTTGCCCATAAAACGCACATCTCTTCTTTTGTCTGGCCACTAGGAAACTGAGTTAGTCCATTTTATAGTTGAACTAGGTTTGAATGTAGTGGTTTCTCTAGTTAGATTCAACTTACCAGCGACTTCTTATTAGTTGAAGGTAGAATAGGAATCTTCCCTCTATCAGGCTTGGATTCTAAATGCCTAGGTATTTCATGGCCCTTACTGTTCAACGGGCCTTACGTGCCTGTGCCTCAGGGACTCTCTCTCAGGTATTCTTCTTTCCTCAACCACAAAGGGAAGGCTGCTGCCTTTGCACTTAGCATAAGGCCTGGAATGCCCTGGGTATTTCGCTAGTCCTTCTGTTCTGGAGTCAAATGTTGTCAGAGCCCTCATGCCTACACCTCAGAGAGGGTATCTCTCAGCTCTCCTGCCTCTTCTTCAGCTGCCTTGGACTCCGTGTAGGGTCTAGAGTTTCTGCAATGTTTCTTTCAGCTCTCCTATTCTGTCTTCAGACTTCAGTGTACCTCACATGTTTGTACCTCATGGAAGTCTCTGTCTCCTCTTTTGCTTCTATTCCAGTTACAGGTTGATCACCTCTTCATACTTGCTGAGGGCCTAGAGTGCCTGGAGGATTTCTCTTCATTTTTCTGCTCTTCCCTCAGGTACCAGTAAGTCCCTCATGCCTGAACCTCAAGGGGTGTCTTTTCAGATACCACAGTCAGCCTCCAGTCTTTTTTGTAAGAGTGAAGGCCTATGGATAAGGATTGGAAGGTGGATCTCTTTGTTTGAGGGATGTTAGGGTGACAAACCATCAGCCTTTAAAGTTCAGCTGATTTTTTTTTGTCCCATGTCAGTGGCAGCATCTTGCTTCTTCTTTTGCTCTTCCAAGGATGAGAGCAGCCATAGGCTTCTTTTTTTTCCTATGAATGTGAGCTAAAACAGATTGTCTAATCAAACTCACAAAAGTCAGGGATAGTAGCCACTATCAAGTTTTACCTAAAATTTCAAGTATACAGATTAGGTAATGAAGAGGTTCAGACAAAGCAGCAAATCTGAGATGCTTCAGTCTGAGGCAGAAGCATCACCAGAGCCCAGCAGGTTGACGCTGGGGTGGCTGTGAGTGTGCAGTGGCACTCCAGCCTGGGTGGCAGAGACTCCAACTCAAAAAAAAAAAAAAAAAAAAGGAAGAGAGATCTGAGATGCTGAGGGTGGCTCTCTCAGGCCCTTCCTTTCTGCAGTAGAGCCATATGCTCTGGTTCAGAGTAGACAAGATCCCTAAGCAAAATATGGGGGTTATCTTACACGGTGGTAGTGTTTGATACATCTCCCTTTCATGCCCTGGTTTATGTAACATTTTCTTAGGAGCTCTGACTCATACATCCAGATTCCAAGTTTATTTTATATAAACAGTCCTTAAGAGATAAAAATTTCTTATATCGAGGATATTCCACAAATAAGGACCCTCCTCCTATTAAATATAATTGGTTTATTTACTTGGGGCTATAGTTATCTTGTCAACAAGGAGATTAGACTGGATCACCTGCCTTCTCTTATGTTTTCTTGCAGTATTCGCTGGTAAAGGAAGTGAGTGAATCACAGGTCAGCTGCTTCAATCTCCAGAGGAGCTCATTCTAGACTATTAGCGCATTGTGTTTTCTTCTTTTTCTTTTTGCCTTCTCACTTTTTGATGGGCTGAAAAAAACTATCATTTTTAGCCGGGCTCAGTGGCTCAGCCTGTAATCCCGTGCCGTGGGAGGATGAGGTGAGTGAATTGCCTGAGCCCGCGGGTTCGAGACCCGCCTGGGCAACTTGGCGAGACCTCATCTCTACAATAAATCAAAAATTAGCCGGGCGTGGTAGTGCACGCCTGTAACTCCAGCTACTTGGAAGGCTGAGGCGGAAGGATCCCCTGAGCCCAGCAAGTTGAGTCTGCAGTGGCCTGGAGTGGCCACTGCACTCCAGTCTGGGCGACAGAGTGAGACTCCAACTCAAAACAAACAAACAAAAAAACTATCATTTTTGTAAGCTATCTAGCTGTTTCTCATTGTTAGGGTAGGAGTAACATTCTTCTGAACTCTGCATTCTAAGTTGAAGTGGTACTTTAATGCGGCAATTGATGCTGTTTAGTTTGGGAAAATTATCCTATATCATTTATTTTATAATATCTTGTTTTCTCCTTTTTTTTTTTTGAGTTGGAGTCTCACTCTGTTGCCCAGGCTGTTCTTTCAAGAACTTCTTCTGAACTCACTTTGTCACCCAGGCTGGAATGAAGTGGCACACTGATGGCTACTTCCACCAGGTGATCCTTCCACCTCAGCCTTCTAAGTAGCTGGAACCACAGGCATGCACTACCACTCATGGCTAAATTTTTTATTTATTGTAGAGACAAGTTCTTGCCAAGATTCTCAGGCTGGTCTTGAACCCCTGGACTCAGGCAATTCTCTCTCCTCTGCCTCCCAAAGTGCTGGGATTACAGGTGTGAGCCACTGCACCTGGCTCTACTGAACTTTTACAGTTAATTTTAAACATTACATTCTAAAGAGCTCTTTCTAATTTCCTGACTGTTCATTTTATGTAATACTTTTCATATTTTATGAGTACATTATCCTCAATATCTCTGAGATATTAATATGTTTATTTATCTATTTATTTTTAAAGGCAAAGTCTTGCTCTGTCACCCAGGCTACCGTGCAGTGGCATGATCATAGCTCATTGCAGCCTCAAACTCCTGGGCTCCAGGGATTCTCCTGCCTTAGCTTCCTGAGTAGCTGGGACTATAGGCATGTACTACCATATCTGGTTAATTTTTTAGCTTTTGTAGAGATAGGACGTTGCTATGCTGCCTAGACTGGTCTCAAACTCCTAGCCTCGAGTAATTCTCCTGCCTCAGTCTCCTAAAGTGCTACTGTTACAGGCGTGAGTCACTGTGCCTGACCAATATGCTTATCCTAAAATCTTCTTCTGTCCCTTGTATTATCTGTATTACCTATGTTTCTTTATTTTATGCTCTGTTGTTTTAGTTTCTTTCATGATGAAAGTTTTACTCAAATGTCTAGAGATCCTTGTTGCCCACTTGTATCTAAGAGTAGAGCAGTAAAAAATTGATTGGAGTATCTTTCAATGTATAAGAGACCTGCCCTCTGGTGACTCTTTCTGAAGGGTGATCAGGTATAAACAGTTTTTCTGTTGGGAGGTCCCAAGCTTTAGTATCTATTGACCCTCTTCTAAGTGGTCCATTTCTCTAGAGAAGAATGATCAACTCTTCTGCCTGAGAGGTAGGACCTGACTCCTGGCATTGGGGTGAGAAGGAGGCTAATGGTCCCACTGTCTATTATGCATATTTTTAATACTTTAGCTCCTAATCTTCTCATCTTCTGCATCCTAAGTCTAGATCTCCCAGGTTCATTTCTCCAGCAAAACCCTCTTTCTTGTGAGACACAGAAGGGATCATTGCCTGGATTCTTCAGTGTGATAAAAGAATATGACAATGAAGTGATCTGCACTTTAAACCAGTGCTTGTCACCCCAATGCCAGGAGTCAGGTCCTACCTCTCAGGCAGAAGAGTTGATCAGTCCTGAGATTTACACGGCCATTTTTTGTATCTGTTACATCTGTGTCCTAAGACTTGCTTTCCTTTGCTCAACTTGTTTCAGGAAAATGAAATCTAAATACCTGTAGCAAATGCTAAGTTAGTTACTACATCTTTGTCTACTTTTTATCTTCTAGAGATTCATTGATAAACAGGGTATGATGCTGTCACTTCTGTTATTGGATCTCTCTTTTTGCTCCTGTGGAACTGTAATATTTATTTTCTGTACCCTAGTGGTCCTAGTTTTCTCTTAAGAACCTAATATAGTACTCTTCTTTGGGACAAAATGAACTACAAAATCAACCTTTCTCTGTTTTGGTTCCTTTTGTTCAGAGACCACCATGTAATTTCAAGCTCTGGCAATGTAGTAACTTGGAGGAAATTGAATTGTGGCACTGCTAAATTTCTATAGCCATTCTTATCTCAAGCAGTGAGCTTGGTATCAGCAGTTAAAAGCTTGTTACTTGGGAATTCTTGTAGAACAACCATTAGTTTGGCATGGTCCAAAATAGGCATACACATTTTGTTCTTCCTCTAAATAGACACTGTTCACTATGGATTCACATGGGAGAGAGGTAGGCTTTCTAGTTTTGTATAGTAGTATAATTTCCAGAGTAGTATAGTTAATGTCTTTAGTATCTGATATCACAAAAAATCCAAGAGAAAAAAAAACCCCTTATCCATTCTTCTTCCTCCTCTCCAATGCCCTAGAAATACTCTGAGATTGTGTGCCAAAGTGAAAGAAATATTACTCCAGATTTCCCAGGATTTTTTGCTGGTTCTCTTTCTCAAATAATCATCTTGTGCCACCTGAACAATCCAGTAGGATCCAGATGAATCCCGTGACTTTCTATATAATTTCCCTATTAAATAATCTTCTTCTCAGTAGTCATTAAAACAAATAGGTTGTTCAGAAAAGATTCTTCATTGTCATTTTGGGGAGAAAGAGGATATTGAGTATGGAACTTGCCATTGCTACATTGCTACTATATTTGATTTTCCACTTGATAGCTATATCCGCTCTTCATGCAGGTTCATCTGCCGCCTTTATAAACGTAACTATTATATGAAAAAGTATTGACATTAATAGGAAACAACATCTAAAGAGGAAATTATGACAGTGGAGAGGAAGTTGATAGGCATCAAAAGAATGGTGTCAGCAGTTTCATTCAGGAGTAGTAGAATTAATGTCTTAACCATCTGAGATCACAGAGAATCCAAGAGAGAAAAAAATCCCTTATCCATCCTTCTTCCTCTTCCCCAGGGGGACAAAAAATAATTTGGGAACATTACTTCATAGTTTGTGGGTTAGGTTAGGGGTTGGGGAAGGAAATCTCAGTTATCATTTACTGTAACTGTGTCCAGAAAAAAAAAAAAATCTGAACAGTGTTGCCGTCTCCAAAATGGCTAGAATTTCTAGGTTAAACAAAGTATAATTTTTTTTCAGAGCATTTTCTAGTGACAAATTGAAGAACATGTGTGTGTGTGTGTGTGTGTGTGTGTGTGTGTGTAAAACAATTTTGCTATTTTCTATGGAGATGATGGCATGTAAATATCTGAATCACAAAGATCTATTACTTGTTCTATGAGGAGGAAGTCTTCATTGATATCCTTCTGTTAAAGTAAAAATAACAGTTTCTATATGAGGAAGCCTTCTGAAGAGTACTTTGTTCAATTGACTCTTGTCTCTTGCATCTTCACCTTCAACTAAGCCTGTCTATTGTCTCTTCATTCTAAAAACAAAACAACCACAACCACCACCAATTTGGGTAACCACCTGGAAACTAAATAAGACACTTTTAAATTACCCATGGATCAAAGAAGAGAGCAAAAGGGAAATTAGAAAGTGCTGTGAACTAAATGAAAATGAAATCACAGTATGAAAATCTGTGGGATGCTGCTAAGTCAGATATTATAAGAACATTTACAGCGCTAAACAAAGAAATAAAAGTCATTCAGTTTGGAAAGGAAGACATGAAGTTGTCTTTATTCATAGACAACATGATCTTTCATGAAGAGAATCCAATGGAACCTAAAAAAACTTCTAGATGTAGACACAACATCAAAATTTCTAGATCTAGACACAACATCAAAATACAAGATCAATTGTATTTGTATATACTAGCATTGAACATCAGACATTTTAACAAAATCACTTAAAATTGCATCAAAAGTATGAAAATACTAACAGTTATATTTGATAAAAGGTGATCAAGACTTGTTAGCTAAAACATATAAAACATTGTCATTATTGGAAAAAACTCAATAATGGAGAGATATAAAATGTTCATAAATCAGAAGAGTCAAAGTTGCTGTAATGTCAATTCTCCCCAAATTGAACTAAATAGTCAATGCAATCTCAATCAAAATTTCCCAAGCTTTTATGTATAGATTGCAAGCCAATTACAAAATTCTAATGAAAAATGTAAAAACCTAAAATAACCAAAACAGCTTTACATTAGGAAAGCAACATATAGACATTATGAATTATATTAATCAAGGCAGCTACTGGTATGAAGATAGACAAATGGAAGAATGTAACAGACCAAAAAGTCCAAAAATAGACCCATACATATACAGGTAACTGATTTTTTTTGGCAAAGGTACAAAAGCAATACAATAGAGAAAGAACTGACTTTTTATCAAATGGTGCTGGAACAATTGAATATTCATAAGCAAGATAAGGGATTTTGATTTATATCTTGCTCTATTTGCAAAAGTTGACTCAAAGCAAACCATAGATGTAAATGTAAGAATGAAAATTATAAAACTATTAGAAAAAAATAGGAGAAAGTCTTTTTGACTCTTGCTAAGGCAAAATTTTTTAGATTTGACACCAAAAGCTCAATCTATAAAAAGAAATTTATAAATCAGACTTAATCAGAATTAACAACATTTCTTGGAATGATACTGTTAAGAAAACAAACAAGCCACAGTCTGGCAGAAAATACTGTTATAGCTGATAACAGACTTGTATCCAGAGTATTTAAAGAATTCTCAAAATCCAACAATCAAAAAGCACAAAACCCAATACAAAATGGGAAGAAGATTTGAATGGACACTTCATCTAAGAAGATATATAGAGAGCAAATAAGTACATGAAAAGATGTGCAGGGCTGGGCGCAGTGGCTCATGCCTATAATCCCAGCACTTTGGGAGGCCGAGGTGAGAGCATTGCATGAGCCCATGGGTTCAAGACCAGCCTGGGCAACTTGATGAGACCTCATCTCTACAATAAATCAAAAAACTAGCCAGGGGTTTCAGCTACTTGGAAGGCTGAGGTGGAAGGATCCCCTGAGACCAGCAAGTCGAGGTTGCGGTGGCCATGAGTGTGCCACTGCACTCCAGCCTGGGGGACAGAGTGAGAATCCAACACACAAAAAAGGAAAAAAAGAGAAAAGATGTACTACATCATTTGTTATTGAGAAAGACTGATTGACCATAACAAGTGTCAGTGAGAATGTGAAAGAACCACAACTCTCTTATAAGCTGCTGATGAAAATGTGAACTGATATGACATTTCTGGAAGATTGTGGGATAGACTGTATAATGGCCCCTCAAAGGTGTTAACATCCTAATCACTGGAACCTGTGAATCTTAAACAGCAAGAGAGACTTTGCAGATGTGATTAAATGAAAAATCTTGAAAATCCAGGAGATAATCTTGGATTATTTGGGGAGATTAATTCAATCACAAAGGTTCTTGGAAAGGGACACAGGAGGATCAGAGTCAGTAGTAGCACAAATGCAGGAAGTTAGTGTGTCCTGAGGAAGAGGGCAGCTTGGAAGTTAAGGAAACCAAATGGATTCTCCCATAAAGTCTCCAGAAATAACACATCTTGGTCATCACCTTGATTTTAGACCTTTGACCTCTAGAACTGCAGGAGATAAATTTGTGTTTTTTTAAGATGATCAATTTGTAGTACTGGTAGATTCTTTTTTTTTTTTTGAGTCGAAGTCTCACTCCGTTGCCCAGGCTGGAGTGCAGTGGCACACTCACGGCCACCCCAGCACCGACTTGCTGGGCTCTGGAGATCCTTTCGCCTCAGTTTTCCAAGTAGCTGGAAGTACAGACACGCGCTACCATGCCCGGATAAGTTTTTTGTATTTATTGTAGAGACGAGATCTCTCCAAGTTGCCTGGGCTGGTCCCAAACCCGCAGGCTCATGCAATCCACTCGCCTCGGCCTCCCAAAGTGCTGGGATTATAGGCTGAGCCACTGAGCCCGGCTGGAAGATTCTTAAAATGTTAACCATACATCTACAAGTAATCCAGTCCTTTCACTCCTAAATATGTGTATATATATATATATATATATAAGCATATGCCTATCCAAAATGTGAATATGAATGTAGACTTGTCATGTGTAATTGCCAAAACCTGGAAACTAGTTATATGTCACAGGTGGATAGATAATCAAATTATGGTATTTCCATACAATGGAATGCTGCTAGCAAGAAAGGGATAAGTTATTGATAGACACAACATCATGGAAGACTCATATTACACTGATTTAAGGAACCAGTAAAAAAGAGTACACACAGTATAATTCCCAATTCCATTTTTTTTTTTGAGTCGGGGTCTCACTTCGTCACCCAGCCTGCAGGGCAGTGGCACTGCTACTGCCCACCACAGCTTCAACCCTCTGGGCTCAGGTGATCCTCTGCCTCAGCCTCCTGAGTAGCTGGGACTACAGGCATGCACCACCATGCCTGGCTATGTTTTTGATTTTTGTAGAGACAAGGTCAATTTATGTTGCCTAGGCTGGTCTCAAACTTCTGGATACAAGCAATTCTCTCATCTCAGTCTCCCAAAGTGATAGGATTAGAGGCGTGAGCCACCATGCCTGGCCTCATTTTAAAAAAATTCTAGAAAGTGCGAACTATGGTGACAGATAGTATTTGCTTGGAAATGGGGAGGAGGGAAAGAACAGGAAGGGGTGGAAGGGAAGGATTACAAAAGGTCACGAGGAAATTTAGGGAGTTATATGCTCATTATCTTGAGTGTGGTGATGGTTTTATAGTAATACACATCATCAAAGCTTATCAAATTGTATGTTTTAAATATGCTCATTTATTGTATGGGAATTATACTAAAAACAACAACAACAAAGAGTGTATACCTTTACAACAAAGGTAGTTTTGAAATTTAAATGAGATACTATGCACATGACACTTGCTAAAATTCCTGACACATAGTAGTCACTCAAATTCTAAGGTTATTATTTTTTAGGAGGAAGTGCAGTACCTGTGAATTACCAAGGGTCTTTTGAAAAAATAGTCAAGCCTAATTTTCTCACAGTAGATATTGGGAAAGAAAATATTTTTCGCAGTAGATATTGGGGAACAGATATCAAATGCAGCGTTTTATTAAACACACTGCACAAAGATATGTTGCAATGAGGGTGTGGCTGATAGTTCAGTTCTCTTTCTGTTTTAGACTAGGAGCCCTGAAGTTCTTTCTCGTTCTCGATATATAAAGATTGCTTACTAAATGGCAAGGGTTCTATCATATTCTTCTTGGAAATAGTAGCTGCTTAGCACAGTAACTTCTTGGACACACTCCTATCAGTCGGAGTGAACAGAATTAATAATATTCTCTGCCTCGCTAATCCAGGAACTGGAAATTCATGGTCACGTATACCACTTATACCTTGTAGTGAATTAAACTCAACTCAGCTTTGGAGATTCCTTGCCTCAAGACACTTAGTCTTCCCCAATGCAAACTATTTAGGTAATGATAGACAGGAAGTGACTTATGAGAAGGACATGCCTGGGGAACTCCAGAAAGTATAGGGGGAAGTGTCTAGCAGAGGTGAGATTGGGTGGGCTGGGGTTGGCAGGGTGCTTTCATTTCCCATGATTTCCACATGTTCTTTTCTGTGTGAAGCAGACTCTTCACCAACAATAGATACTTGTGTTTTCTTTCCAAGTTCTTGTTCTTGCTGGGGGTAGGAGTTGAGTACTGCTGGGTGGCATGAGAATTCTTTCTTTCTCTCTTTTTTGATTGCATATATTTTCTTTTTTTAAAAAAATTATTTTATTTTAAAAATGTAGGATACAAATGAGGGCTAGGTACATACACGGGTACCCTTAGTGATGTTATGTCCTCCCCCCTCCCCTGGCAGTGTACCACTACTGTCAATTCCTTTCTTATAGTATTATGATAAATGTTCAGGGTCCACTTATGAGTGAGTACATGTAGTACTCAGATCTTTGTTTCTGTGATAAATCACTGAGTACCATAGACTCTAATTCCATCCGGGTTGCTGCAAGGTTTATAATTTTGTTTTTATTTATGACTGCATAATATTCCATCGTGTAAATGTACCACATTTTCTTTATCCAGTGAGAATTCTTTCTTCCACATTGCGCCTATCCCTGAAGTTTCTCTCTAAACATGGCCTAGAGTAACTCCATCTTGCTCATATGACAGGCCACAGAAAGGTTTACCAGCCACAGGCAGAACATACAAAACTAATTTCATACAAAACTAGTTTTATACAACATTATCACATTGAGAGCATACTACTTATTCAGTCAAATCCCAAAGTTTGAAACTGGTCAAATTTGTCATCTAATTGAGGGTAGAACTGTAAATCTTCAGTGTTCTTTGACTAAAAACCTTTCCTATCATGACAATTTTTGACTCTGGTATAGATATTCTTTTTTTTGAAAAAGCAGGATTTACTGAGAGGACAGAAAACTCCCAGAGTGGGAGGGGACCTGAGGGGTTGTCCAGTATAGCTCTTAATTAAAGAAAGATTTCTGATTGTAAAGGTATTACAAGAAGAAGATATTTTTCATATATAATGACCATAGGAAAGAGGTTCATTCTCATTAATAAATAAATTTAAATAAGATCATAATGAGATACCATGAAGACGACAGAAATTTCAATCTGACAACATCAAATGTTGGTGAGAAGATGGAATGAAAAGAACTTTCCTATATTGTGAGTAGGAGGATAAACTGATGAACCACTTTGAAAACAGTTTTTTGTGCCTAGTAGAATTGAACTTGTATGCATGCTATGACATGGCCATTTCACTCCTAGTGTCATACCATAGGGAAACTCTTATATGTGGACCAGGACATGACAACAAATGACACAACCTCTAAATGAAGAAGTCAATTAAAGGATATTCATATAATGAAATACTGTAGAGCAGAGAAAATAAATGAAATATAGCAACCTGCATCAACATGAGTAAACCTCATGGTGGAATACATACAAGTAAGTAGACACTGAATTCCCTTTTTAACATGTGAAGTGGGAAGTGCTTACTAAACATTTTTCTGGAAATACCGGTGGAAAGGCAAATCCGAAGTTCAGGATTTAGGCAACAGGTTTGGGCAGCTTTCAATGAAATGAGCGTGGAAGCCATGGGTAAGAATGACACAGGAGAGAAGGAAGGTGATTGAAGGCAACCACTCAGATGAACTTCTGAATTTAGTGAGTGAAATAGAAAAAGAGGAGTTAGAGAGGAAAAAGACGCAGTGTTAGAGGCTAAGGGCAGAGTCAGGACCAGCTCTGTGCAAAGTGAAAATTTTAGTCCCCTTGTTAAACATTTATTAAGAATCTCAAAATGGAGACAAGAGAGTCCTAAACTAAACACAGAGTCTTTCTGTGTTACTGCATAGATTGCACACCTATGAAGCTAGTTTGGGGAAGAATTTGGGGAACTAGCAATCAATAGGATCAAATGTCAGGGGGATTGAGAAAGAGGAATGAAGAAAAAATATTTAAGTTCTTAAATTATTATTATTTTTTTGCTTTTCTGGTTATGAAATGTAATACTCATTAACAGAAGTTTCAAAAATATAAAAATATATTTCCATGGTTTGATTCTCCTAACTGGTAACTCAATCTGATAACCCTCAACATTTTGGTGAGTTTTTCCCCCATTCACTTTCTTAATAGACATACATCTGCATACTAACATTTTAATAATATAAGTTAGGACTGAACTCTATAATTTTGTTGCCATTTAAAATTTTACTATATGTCATGGGGATTTTCCCATGTCTTTAAATGTTCTTTCCAGAAATGATTATTAATCAAAAAGGTTAGATGACTAGTTGGTCACTGGTGACTTTGGAGAGGGTGATCTTGTTAGTCAAATACCACATAAGTGAGGAATCAATGAAATTTGAAGTGGAGGCATTAAGAATAGTTACTTTCAAGAAGTTTGATGACTGCAAAGGATACAGGAAAGGTGGTACCCCATGGAAGTTGGATGGTTGAGGAAACCTTGCATGAGTGGGGGAGACCTGAATGTAATTGTAGCCTGAGAAACAATGCCAGAGAGGAAGAGATGGTTGTGATGACTGAGGAAATACATTCCTGGAGGAGCTGGGAAAAGAATGAGCATGTAATCAGCAGGACCGAAATTGCTCCCCTCTGAAAAAGAAGTAAAGAAGAGGATGGACTATACATGTTGAAACCCTGTAGTGCAAAGAAGAAAAGGTGATTAAATTCACACCACAAAGAACATTATTAAGAAACCAGAAGATGAAGGGAGGGTAGACTTTGAGGTTGATGCCAACACTTCTCTATGATAAAAGTGAAGAGATTCATTCAAAGATAAATTCCAAAATTATGAACAGTAGTGAGGGCCCAGTGGAGACTGAAAAGTATGGTTTTAGAATGAAAACAAGTGACGAGATTTCAGACTTTCTTTGTATTACTCAGCAGCCTGATACATGAGCGGAGAAAGTGAATGACAAGGTCTGCGTAGTGCCAGGGCTTGCCAAGGCAAATGTTGTGGAGGAAAGAATGCACAGGGATTCTGGGTAAAAATGTTAAAGTTGTTCATTGTCAGAACCAAGAGTGGGTAAGGAGGCCTGTAAAGGAGGAGATGAAGTAGTGGAGAAAATTGAGGAATGAAAGCCAGGATGTGCGTGACTTAGCAGCAATTTCAGTGTATGAGAGGAGAGAAGGATAAGCCATGGTCAAAGAAAGAAAATTTAGAGTTAAAAATCATGTAGGGGAGCAATTCTGCAGAACATCAGATCCAAGGGAAAACCTTGGGTGGGTCCTTGAGTGGAGGTGCAGCGGTGGGGTAAGATAGTTGAGTGGAAATGTGAAAGGACCATCCATATGGAAACTGAGATTAACAAGACATTGTTAAGACATTGAATGAGTTGAGACACCTTAGGCCAAAGGCAAAACTATCCAAGGAGATACTGAAAGGCCCAGAGATTAGTAGAAAATAGCAATAAGGAAAGATCAGAGATCCAGAAGAGGCCAGGCATTACTGAGAGCTGGTGGTAGAATGGTGGTATGGGAGTGGCTGGGAAGAGATGAGTCTATGTCACCTCCTAAGTAATGATAATCTTAAGAGTGTTGGTAGTAGACACCACTGGGGAGTTTTGATGATCAGGAAAGGAACAATCCAAGAAGGCTGAGGATGTTGGTGACATTGTTCACAATCAATGAGATTCCAAGGGCACAATATTGAGTGTTGGCCTACATATCTGATATCTCCTGGAAATCCATGTGCCCATATCTATCTCCAATCTCTGTCTTTATAGCACCTCTGCTACATCACCATTAAATATCTTCTTCATTTAATATTCTTCAAGTCTTCAAATTCTCCCAATTTCTATGAGTTTGATGAGTGACAAGAAAGATTTGACAGAATCTTCCAGACAGGTTAAATGAGTTGGTCAGAATAACAGAGTAAGTTGGTGTTGAATCTGAGAAAGGAAGTGACAATAATAAAAGACAAGAGTAATAACAATAAGGGACTCAAAACAAATGTCTAGTTGGCGAAAAGCATAGATGTGTCTAGAACTCTCACACTTTATAATACCTACACAGTATTGGCAATAGTCAAACTGGAAACAAGGTTTTCTGAAGCACTTTTTAGAGTGCCTCTATGGTCTTTAATGTTCATGGGAAATAAGAATTTTTATTTTTTTGGTTGGAGTCTCACTGTGTCACCCAGGCTGGAGTGCAGTGGCACACTCACGGCCACCATAGCCTCGACCTGCTGGACTCCAACGATCCTTCTGCCTCAGCTTTCCAAGTAGCTGGAACTACAGGCATGCACCATCATGCCTGGCTCTTTTTTTTTTTTTTTTTTAATTTATTGTGGAGACGAGGTCTCACCAGGTTTCCCAGGCTGGTCTCAAACCCTTGGACTCGGGCAATCCTCTCGCTTCGGCCTCCCAAAGTGCTGGGATTACAGGTGGGACCCACCACGCCCAGCCGAGAGCTTTTCAAATGGGAAAAAAAAAATGTGCAGTTTTCAGATCTGGTCAAGTCAATAAAAAGATGCAGGGTTTTATACATGAATGGCATTTTCTTGCCTCATCATCACAGGTGTGTCTCCTACCCACTGGACTCTTGGGAGAGAGAGGCAGAAGCAGGACCAGGAATAGGGGAAACTGTTATAGGAAAGAGCCAGAACTAAAGAGAGGAACGTACCCTCAAGCTGGGACAAAGCCAAGAGACCAGTGATATGGACAAGTCCAGCTTGGGTGTAGGTAAGTTTATTAGGACTAGGATTCACATGCAGGCCACCCGTGGGCAGCAGCAGGACAATTCCAGAGACACGCCCCCCCCCCCCCCCCCCCCCCCCCCCCCCCCCCGGGCGCCGGCGCGGGGATTGATGGGGGGGGGGGAAAGGGTGGGTGAGGGAGGGCAAAGGAAAAGGGGGGGGGGGAGGGG
>CAUYQG010028337.1:0-18794 GCA_963574415.1 Tarsius wallacei | reverse complement strand
CTCCCGGCCACCGCAGCCTCGACCTGCTGGGCTCCGGCGATCCTTCCGCCTCAGCCTTCCAAGTAGCTGGAACTACAGGCGCGCGCTACCACACCCGGCTAATTTTTTGATTTATTGTAGAGATGAGGTCTCGCCAAGTTGCCCGGGTGGGTCTCGAACCCGCGGGTTCAGGTAATCCACTCACCTCAGCCTCCCAAGGCGCAGGATTACAGGCTGAGCCACCGAGCCGGCTTGGAGATTTTTTTCAAAGAACAACCTATTGGTTTCATTGATTTTCTCTACTGTTGTATCTGTTATGTATAGCACATATTTGTCTTGCTTTTCTTAAATCCCACTGAAATGATAATATTTCGATAAGTATATCTTATTACATTTTATTGATATGACAGAGAAGTTTGGAATATCACTTTGTACCATGCTCGGTTTTAATCATTCACTAAGTTGTCCATAGTCTGTCCACATGCATGTGTGTCTACCTTGAAATATTTTGGGATGTTTGGATTTAGTCTATTTAAAAATGTTTTTCAGTGGTGCTATGAAAACTACCTTGTAATTTCATATAATAACATAAATTAATCAAATTCATCTTTAAGATATCCCTTCTGGGCAATATTTACTTATTTCCTAACATGACAGATGAGTACTTATCACACTTATACTTCTCTCTACCTTCCCTGTGTACCATCCACTACTAGATTTGTGTTAATTATATTATTATTATTAACTGTTAATTTTATATAATTAAATAACACAAGACACTCTTATTAGTTAGCCTGTTATATATAATGTGTTGATAGACTGTCTTCTGAAATTTGGGGAAATTTAAGTTCTCACACTGTGAACCATTGAATCTTTCCCTCCACCTTTCAATTTTTGTTAGTAATATTATTTCACATTTCACATTTTCATGGTTTTTAACATTTACATTCTATTCTGTAACTAACATTTCCCTAGTTTAGTTTTAGTTCTACTTGTAAATGAGTCCAATGCTTACCAGCAGTCTTTTTACCCTGGCTTTTCCATTTGTCTCTTAAAGGTTGATTTATTAAGAGAGGTATTATTCCCTAATTTGTGTGTGTTTGACCATAATTTTGTGCGGTATTACTCTTGAATGACAGCTTTGCTGCAATAAATTAATGGTTGCATTTTCTTTCCTTGATGACTTTGTGGACATTGGTCCACTGTCTTCTAATATTGGATATTGTGTGGACAAATCTAAAGCAAATTTGATTCTCCTTCTATTCCTTGACTCCATGAACATATGTATGTATACACACACACACACACACACACATACACACACACACACCTCCTATAATATCTTATGCATGTGTGTGTGTGTTCTATAAGCCCACAGGATCTTTTTATCGTTAAGATTTCTTAGGATAAGTCTTATGGGTGATCACTCTTTACCATTTCTCTTTAAATATAATTTTAAAAAGGTAAAATCAAATCAGCAAAATGAAATGGAATAGAGTTTTGAAAAAACGCAGAAGAAATGAAACATATAGAAGATAAAGAATCAACGCATGCATAATTAGTGTTCTTAAAAAAATAGACTATAACAGTATAACAAAATATTCAAAGTTGTAGAAGAAAACTTTCCTTAATTGAGAGAATATTTGAATGTGGAGACTAAAAATCTTTGCTGCACTCTCTTATCTCTGTGTTTCACACTAACCCATCTTTTTTGTTTCTAATTTTGTTTTGTAATACTTCTATTTTTCTCTTCTGTTTTTTTCTGAGCTCAGCCAGATTCCTTTCCCTCTTGAATGTAACCACATCATCCTTTCTTTGTATGTTTATTTTTTCTTCTTTAAGAGTTTTAAAAATTACAACTATATATTTGTTATTTCTTTGCATGGAGAAGTATTGATTCGTAATTTTCCACTGCTTTGTTGCAAGTGTTCTGGCATATATTATCTGCTTTTTATTTGTCATATTTGTTTCATTATTTTATTCTTCTAGCACCTTTGAGTGGATCCCATACTATTTTCTTTTATATTATTAATTTTTTAAGGGAGGCTAATGCTTTCTTTATCAGTCCTTTGTTATAGAAGTTGGACAATGTGTGGAAAAGGGATCAGAGAAACAAACTGGGTAAGAAGCCATCTTGAATTTGGGTTAATGGTCTTAAATACTTCCTCACCAACACTCCGCTCTGGGGAACGGATTTGCTTTGGTTAACAAGAGGGCCTCCTGTCTCGGCTTGAAGCTCCATACAGTTCTTGCAATGAACAGTAGTTCTTGTCTTCATTTGACTGACACCATCAAATTCAGGATTCCTTTTTACTTTTCATCCCTTATCCTAGCCCACTGAGAGCCTGTTTTTTGCAGAGATAGAGTGTGTGAGTTAACACCTCATGGAGAAACTTCTGACTAATGAAAGCAGAAACTGATAGTTAAATGCTACCCTCGTCCACCGCTCAGGCATACCAGTTCTAAAGTACATTCTAGATGATTCCCAAAAAAGTCTCAACAGGCCTCAGTTGCCCACAACAATGACCAACTCAAGAATACTTCCTTGTACTGGTTTTTCTTTCTACCCAGTTTTTTCCTCCCCAGTTCCCTATGCCTGTCTCCTGGAGTAACTTCCCAAATTAAACCATCTGAATATAAATTCTTCTCCTAGGCTTCCATTTTTTAAGACAGCAGCTCTTTTTTAAGAATGTGGTTTGGGGATTTGGCTTTTTTTTCCCTTTCATCAAAGATGTAGTTTTATCTTCTGTTCTTGTTCTCCCTGTTGTTTGCGTTTGGTTTCAGAAAGAAGAGTAGAAACGCTGATGCCTCCATTTAAATTATCATTGTTTTAAAAATATTTGCCAACTTGTACATATCTGAATTATTTTGTATACTTAAGGAAGCAAATCAAGTCCTGTGCCTTCCAGTTTGCCATGCCTTAAGTCAGCCTGCAATGCTTCCTTCCTCTTCTGTGGTTTCTGTATGAAGTCCCTGAGCATACAAAAGCAACATTTATAAGCAATTCAAGTTGTTGCTAAATCAATATGTTTGGTAGTTATGTAGTCCTCTCTCTCTCTCTCTCTCACACACACACAGATGTGTGTGCATGCACACACACATATACACCTATGAATGTAGAGTGCATGCTAACACACTCACAGGCAAATGGAAATGCAGTAACCCATTTTTACTTACGGTTACCCCTTAAATCTCACCCAGAGTCACAGCCAAGCTGTCCTGAAGGTGTTTTCTTTCTTTTTTTTTTAATTATGTTTTAACTTTTCAAAAAATTTCAATTATTTTCACATAGGCATTCACATCGGAAGTACAAATGGCTTTTTTACAGTCCAGAGCAGACATTTCCCTGATTCCGCTCTGACTGTCTCTGGGAAGTAGCTTTTCTCACCAACTACACTTTGCTCTGGTACCTACCCTCACAGCAGCATTGGTGAACAAACTCCTGGTCTGAGTTTCAGCCCTTCCAAGGACAGAAAGCAAGGGTTGGGCCCCTTGTGAATATCCAACTGCTCTGGGGTGAAGGGATGAATCTTTGCCCCAGAAAGTAGTAAATGGCTTAGTTTGAGACTTCCTAGGGTAGGGGTGATCCCAGGCTCTTCAGCTACCCAGTTTAGAAATCACTGCACTGTGTCTAGGACTTTAAGTGCCAGGAGGGCAGGGATTCTGTTGACTCCTGAGATGTTCTGAAGACCTAAGCACAGTGCCTGGCCCATGATACATGCTCAGTGAATACATGTTCACTGAGTAACTGAAGGAGTACCTTTGGGGTTATCCACAAAAGCAGAGTGTTGTTTGTAGTTCCAGGAGCATATGTGAGCAGCGTTCATATGCCTATAAGACAAGCACGGAGGAGTGGTTTTAACTGCTTAAATTACTAATATGTATCAATGAAATCTAATTAAATATCAGACTGATAGACCACATCATCAATATATCCATCAACTAGCTCACCCATTATGCTTTAAAAGTCTGTCTAAAAGTTCCTAGAAATAATAGTTAAATGAGGCCACAATCATGCAAAGTGGAACCATCACACACATGGGTTTTTACTAGTAAAAATAGAAACTATAGAGATGAAAAAGGTTGCTAATAGGGAATTTGGTGTTTTTCAGGCCTTCTAAACCTTCCTGTGAATGCCTAAAATACATAAAGAAATGTAAGCATATTATATGGCCTCCCAGTTGGTGTCTCTGTCTTCAGTCTCTTCCTCAATCATGTTCACAGTCTTTTCTCAGAATCTAATTGCATTAATTTCATACAGCTGCTGTAACAAATTACCACAAACTTGATGGTTTAAAACAACAGAAATTTATTCTGTTACTGTTCTGAAGACCAAAGAGTTCAAAATTAGTTTCACTGGGCCAAAATCAAGATATCAAAGGAGCTGTGCTCCCTTCAGGGGCTCCAGGAGAGAATCTGCTTTCTTTTGTTTTTCAGTTTCTAGACGTTTCTCACTTTTCTTAACTCATGATACTGTTCTATGTTCAAACCCAAAATGGCCAGTTGAGTCTTCCTCATGCCACATCACTATTGCATCAACTCTCCCGCCTCCATCTTCCACATGTAAAGGAACCTTGAGGTTACATTGGGACCATACCCAGGATAATCTCCTTGTTTTAAGGTCAACTAGTTGGCAACCTCAATTTCATCTGCAACCTTAATTTCCCCTTGCCATGTAACATAACATATTCATAAGTTCCAGAGATTAGGATATGGACATCTTTGGGTGACTATTATTCTGCCTAACACTCTAAGTCCCATTTATTCTGAAAATTAAAAATAAAATTATTAAAATGAAAATTTAAAAATCAATGGATGTGCTAACTAGTATATTAGACACAGTTGAAGCTAGGATAAGCTAATCGAAAGATGTATTTGAAGAAATGGCATTTCTGAATTATGGATAAAGTAGTAAAAATTCATAAATACCATACAAGGGTCAAGTAAAAAGCTTCAACAAATATCTGATGGGGTTTCAGAAGGAGATACGATAGTGAACTAGGGAGAGATAATATATCTTGAGAGAATAGTTGGGACCCATTCTCAAATTCAGGAAACCCAATAAATCCCAAGCATAAATTTAAAAATATCATTATCTAGACATATCAAATTGTAAATAATCTACTTTTTCTCTCTGGAAACTTTTAAGCTCTTCTCTTTGTTTTTGATGTTCTACAAAAAGAAAAAAGGAACAATTAGACTTACAACTAACTTCTCAGCAGCAAAAATGAAAGCCAGAAAAGTAGAATGCTCTGTGTTTTCTGAAATAAAATAATTGTCAACCTAGAACTGCATACCCAGAAAAACAACAGCAACAGTCTTTTAATATCAAGGGGCAAACAGGCATTTCTAGACAAGAAAAAACTAAGAGAATACACTCTAGCACTCATTGAAGAAAATTTGAAGATATGTTTTTAAGGAAGAAGAGAACTGATTCCAGAAGGAAGGTCTGAGGTACGAGACAGAATGATGAGTAAAGAAATTGATAAATTTGTGAGTAAATATAAATAGCCATTGATGTATGAAATAATAATAATATATACTTTATTGAGTTAAAATACAACATAAGATAGGCTAAAATATTAGACAGTAACAGAATTGGAATAGGAAGAAGAGGTCATCTATGTGTGATAGTTGAATCATTTTAAAATTGTTTGAAACATGAGGCAGTTCAAATCTGAAATTTTAGGTCCTATGCTGCACCTGTTGCTGCTGCCTCCAGGTGGCATAAAAGCCTGACTCCCCCATCTCCCAGGCTCCCCTCATTCCTCACCTGGTCTCCTTGGCAACAGATGCTTCTGATTTAGTTTCATGGCCTCATGCCATGATGGTTTCTTTCTGAGTCTTCCCACAATGCCATTCCTGAGGAAAGGAAGTTTTGGTTCTCTTTGCTTGGTAACTGTAAGAACAGAATTCTTACATCTAGAGGAAACTATGGATGTCAAACTTCAGGGCCCACAAATGAACTTCACATGGTCAGAAAGGGAATTCCAAGGAGGTTTCAGAGCACAGATCACTGCCTCTCCTATATTTGTATAACCAATAACTCCTAGCTTATGAAGTGGCCAGTAAGCTCACATTCACTTTCAAGCACTCACTGGCTTGATTGCTGTACTCTATAGCCCCTTTCCCTCTGTACACCCAAAGGGGCCTCTCCTGGACTCATAGGCCATTTTTCTGGTCACGGTGCTGCTGCCATTTCATTTTCCTTCTTGTGGTCTCTTCCTCTGTGCACATCCACTGTCCTGACTGCTGCTGGAAGGTGTCTCTTGGCTGCTACCCAATGTGAGGATCCTTGAAAGATGGTCATTCTCCAAGTCACAGGTGCTTTTACCCAACATTCCTGCTGCTGCACTCCCCAGAGGGCCACATTTTGCTTTCAGGTAGGCTCTCTCTTCTTGGCGTCAATAAAGGGACTTGGCCCCTCCAAGAAGGGAAGCCATTTTGTTCCGCTTCTTACCTCTGTGGTAAGCTAGCATGGTCATCACTTTCTTTCTATTTTTCCTCTTCTCTGTGGATATTAGTGCCAGTCGTTTGGGTTGGGTCTGCTCCTTGGAGCCAGCCATTACAGATTTGATGTGCAGGAGGCGAGAGGTTTCCCTTAAGGCCTGTGGTTGAACTCACTTTTACCAAGGAGCCCTGCATAGGGGAAGCCAGAAGCAGGTCAATTCTGGCTTATTAAAGGGATGCTGCTTCCCATTTGTGTATATGATCCAGTATCCTGGAGGGGAGCCAAGGATGGAAGTGTGAGGAGTAAATATTGCCCTGAAAACCCATTCAGACTTCAGGCTTTGAAGTCAGAAATCCTGGCTCCTTCCCTGTCAGGTGTACAGCTATGAGCAAAGTATTTAACCTCTCAAGTCTCAGTTTCTCATGACTTTGAAATTAAGTATTAGTGTTGTTGTAAGGATTAAATGAATTAGAATGTATAAAATGCTCAGTGTCTCATACGATTTATTATTAGATTTCTAAAATCAAACTTTGCACCATTTTAGCTAATGTTTAAAGCAATCATTCTTCTATTAATCAGTCCACACACATTTATCTTTTTCTCCAACTATCACTGAGAATCCAGAGCCACTACTGATAATAAGAGTTCAGAAAGTAATGGGGAGAGATTTTCCTCTAGACCTGGAAATACTAGCAGAATTTTATTTTTTATTTATTTATTTTTTATTTTATTAAAGATGTGGGGTACTATTCAGAGTTAGGTATACAAATGTTCATTATGCAGGTACCCTTGTTGATGAGGTGTGCCCCTCCCTTCCCTGGCAGTTTTCCTCAACTGCCAATCCCACTCCCCTCCCCTGGCAGTTTCCCACTACTACTAGCAGAATTTTAAAGCATAAGTAAGAGGAGGGGGCATTCCAGGCAGCAGAAGTATTGTGGGCAAAGATGTGGAGGTGGGAGGGCTGTTGGAATCCATGAAGAGAACCTCTCTGGCTGGAGGGGAAGGGCTAAAAGAGACAAGATTGAACAGGAAGTATAGTCGTAGCTTATGCAGAGGCCTAAGAGGCAGCAAGTGTAAGCCCAATGCAGGGGCTGCAACAAGCCATAGCAAGTCCCTAAGCAGGAAAATGATACGAAGCAGATGCTATCAAAGCCTCACTTGTATCTCTTGTCCTACTCTGAGGCTCACCTGAAGTCAGTCCTCTTCCATGCTGGTGCCTTGCTTTATCTCTGCCTGGGCATTCTCTGGTTGCAGGAATGTGTTCAGCAGGCCCAGGACAGTCCAGTAGTGCCAGAGATCTAATACCCAGGCATGATTCTCAACTAGTGAGGGACAGGGGTTGGTGGGTAAATACCCAGCTTCCTCGCTCCGTTTGAGGAACCATTCCAGGGCATGTTCCACAGTCTCTTCGGAGTTCCAGCAGAATGGAGCCTGCACTGCCCACAGCTGTAACCTACTCTTTACCACTTCTTTAATTGAACTCTCTCCCTTCTTCATCTTACTTCCCCGCTTCTTTACCAACTCCTGGAATAACCTCCCAAATGAATAGCTTATATTCAAATGCTTGTCTTGGGTCTGCTTTGGAGGGACTCAAATTAAGACAGAACACAAATGAATATGCACTTGGAAACAATTTGCCTAGCTGTGTTATAGGAGGGGTGGGAAAACCCGCTTGTATAGAACGGTTTTGGACCTTCCGCAATAGACAGTCTCCTGTCAAGTGTCCTCTTTGTCTCAAGGAGACTATGAAGAGCAAATTCCAAGTATTTATTTTATAAGTAAATGCTATAATACACACAACATGGTGGGTTTCAGTTCAAAACCAAGAAATATGCGTGAGGTATTACCAGGGCTCGCTCTCTCTCTCTCTCTCTCTTCCTGCCCCTCCCACCCCTCCCCCATCTCTCTGTCTCCTTCTCTCCCTCCTTCTCTCTCTCCCTTCCTCTCTGTCTCCTCATGGAGAAAATTAGTTCATACTGCAGCTCAGAGTGTAAGTCCAAGTGTTTCTAAGCATTCATGGTCACATAGTTTAGATTGATGCCAGCAGCTTAATCATGGCAAAAACTCTGCCAGACCAGAGGTCAGTGTAGACTCTAAAAGTCTTCAGAATTCTGAGGTGAGAAGCCAGTGGCATGGGCTTCCCCCATGTGTCCCACTGTGGAGGGAGGAAGGATGCAAGTATACTCAGCAGAGTCCAGTCCATTTTTCTTCGGCGGGATAGACCTTCTGGCCCTGTCCCCAGAAACTCTTTCTGGTACATGGGGCATCCCTTGCCAAAGCATTGGGGATGAGAGGTGGCCCAGAAGAGAGACAGCCCAGATGGGTGTCTGGACAGTCCAGTCAGAAAGCAGCAAGGAGTAGGTGGGAAGTTCAAGTTTTTAGGAGAAACAGAGAGAGTCAGGAAAAGGGAAGACAAGACGTCTGAGAGGCTTGCACTTTGTCTATCAAGCTCCTCCTTATTTCCAAAAGACCTGAATCTCCTTCTTTTCTTGGCAGGTGCAGATAAGTGCCTGATTTCACTTGTGAGAATGAGAATCCATGGTGCACACACCCACGACATCTGAGCTTTCCACATGGTGCCTGTTAGGAGGAAAGGTGTGCATTTTTCATGTCACTGCAAATGGTGGCTGCTTCTTCCTGAGCCTTCTAATGTTCTTCTTAGTGCTCAGCCTGTCTCAGTCTGGGGTGTGAGCTCTCCTTTGTGCACCTGGAGCACATTGTGTATCCTTCCATTCCAGCTTGTTATCTATTACTCTATAACTGCCTGTCCAGGTTCCCCATGAATCTGAGTCCTTTTGAGAGCAGGAACTGTATCAATCAGCTATTGCTGCAATAATGCTGTGTAACAAACCATCTTCTAAAGTTCAGTGTATAAAACAAATTTTTTTTTTTTAGGTTTGCATCCATGAAAGACTGTGTCCCTCAGACAAACTATTTTGGCATGTGTGGCTAGAGGGGTAAGCCAGGTGCACTAAATGGAGGTTATGGGCAGGTGGCTTCCATCACAACCTTGGTGCCATGAGAAGTAAGGTAATGCAGGCAATACACTTGATTCTGTGATTGCCCCTTACTAGCTGCATGGCAAGTACATTTTTTTTTCCTTTTCCTGAGTCCAATATTGTCATCTGTTAGCTGGGGAGGTTGGACCCCATTCTTTCATCCAACAAATATTAACTGAGCACCCATGATAAGCCTCCAGAATATCTAAAGCTGTGAAGAGGACAAAGGTTACCAATAAATATCAGATTTGGCTCTATATGACAGCAAGTTCAAAGAACAATAGCTTATACAACATAGGGTTTCTTTCCTTCTTTATTTTATTTTACTTTATTTTATTTTATTTTATTTTTGAGTTGGAGTCTCACTCCATCGCCCAGGCTGGAATGCAGTGGCACGCTCACGGCCACCCCAGTGTCGACCTGCTGGGCTCCAGCAATCCTTCCCCCTCAGCCTTCCAAGTAGCCAGAACTACAGGCATGCGCTACTACGCCTGGCTAATTTTTTGATTTATTGTAGAGATAAGGTCTCACTGTCTTGCCCAGGCTGGTCTCAAACCTGTGGGCTCAGGCAATTCTGTTTAATTTTTTAAAATTGTTATTTTAGAGATGTGGGGTACAACTCAGGGTTAGGTATACAAATGTTCATTATGCAAATACCCTAGTTGATGAGGCGTGACCCCCACCTCCCTTGGTAGTTTCCCCCAACTGCCAATCCCACCCACTTCCCCTGGCAGTGTCCCACTACTGCTAATCCCTTTCTTATAGTATTATGATAATTGTTCAAGGTCTGCTTATGAGTGAGAACATATGGTACTCTGTTATTTGTTTCTGTGATAGATCACTCAGTATTATAGACTCTAAATTCATCCAAGTTTCTGCAAAGTCCTTATGTTTGTCTTTCTTTATGGCTGGATAGTATTCCATTGTGAATATGTACCACTTTTTAAAAAAAAATCTAGTCCAGTTTCAGTGGGCACCATGGTTGGTACCATGTTTTTGCTATTGTGAACAGTGCTGCAATAAACATGCATGTGCAGGTATCTTCTTTGTAGAATGATTTAAGTTCCTCCGGGTATATTCCCAATAGGGGGATTGCTGGGTCATATGGAAGGTCAATTCCTAGTTCTTTCAGAAGTCGGAACACTGTTTTCCAAAGAGGTTGCACTAGTTTGCATTCCTACCAGCAGTGTAGAAGTGATCCTTTTGCTCTGCATCCCACCATCATCTGTTGTTGTTTGTTTTATTAATGATGGCCATTCTTACTGGAGTTAGGTGGTATCTCAATGTGGTTTTGATTTGCATTTCTCTGATGATTAGTGAAGCTGAGCACTTTTTCAATGTCTGTTGGCTGCCCATGTATCTTCTTTTGAGAAGTGTCTATTCATGTCTTTTGCCCACTTTTGTTTTTGAGTTGGAGTCTCACTCTATCACCCAGGCTGGAGTGCAGTGGCACACTCACAGCTACCCCAGCATTGACCCACTGGGTGCCAGCAATCCTTCCGCCTCAGCCTTCCAAGTAGCCAGAACTATAGGTACGTGCTACCACTCCCGGCTAATTTTCTAGTTATTGTAGAGACGAGGTCTCGCCAAGTTGCCCGGGTTGGTCTCGACCTCACAGGCTCAGGCAATCCACTGACTTCAGCCTCCCAAAGTGCTGGGATTACAGGCTGTGCCACAGAGCCCAGAAAACATGATTATGGCCTCCTGTTTTGTTTTGTTTTGTTTTGAGTTGGAGTCTCACTCTGTTGCCCAGGCTGGAGTGCAGTGGCACACTCCTGGCCACCGCAGCACTGACCTGCTGGGCTCAGGCGAACCTTCCATCTCAGCCTTCCAAGTAACCAGAACTACAGGCATGTGCTACCAAGCCCAGATAATTTTTTGATTTATTTGTAGAGATGAGTTCTCACCATGTCACCCAGGCTGGTCTTGAACCCGCGGGCTCAGGCAATCCTCTTGCCTCAGCCTCCCTAAGTGCTGGGATTATAGGCTTGAGCCACCATGCCTGGTCTGCCCACTATTTAATGGGGCTGTTTGCTTTTTTCCTTTCGTCATGATTGAGTTCCTTGTAAATCCTAGATATTAGGCCTTTGTCAGATATACTGTTGGCAAATATTTTTTCCCATTCTGTGGGCTGTCACCCTGCTTTCTTGATGGTTTCTTTTAGTTTGAGGAAGCTTTTCAGTTTGATGATGTCCCACTTGTCTATCTTATCTCTAATGGCATGGGCACTTGGGGTTTTGATCAGGAATTGGTTGCCAGTTCCAATTTCCATAAGAATGTCTCCTGCATTTTCTAAGATTCTTATAGTTTGAGGTTTTATGTGTAGGTGTTTGATCTATTTAGAGTTAATTTTTGTGTATGGTGATAGGTAGGGGTCCTGTTTCAATCTTCTGCATGTGATCAGCTAGTTTTTCCAACACCATTTACTGAACGGGTACTCCTCTCCCCAGTGGTAGTTGTTGGAGGCTTTGTCAAGATTATTTGGTTGAGAAATTGAGGCTTTGCTTCTGGAATTTCTATCCTGTTCTTGTACCTCTGCCTGTTCTTGTACCAATACCAAGCAGTTTTGATTATTGTAGCCTTATAGTAAAGTTTGAAGTCTAGAAGTGTGATACCTCCTGCTTTGTTTCTTTTGCTAAGGATTGTTTTGGCTATTCGTGGGCATTTATGTTTCCACATGAATTTCCGTACTGTCATTTCCAGATCTGAGAAGAATGATGTTGGTAATTTAATGGGTATTTGGTTGAATACGTAGATTGTCTTTGGTAGGATGGACATCTTAACATTGTTGATTCTTCCTCTCCATGAGCATAGAATATTTTTCCATTTGTTTGTGTCTTTTTGGATTTCTTTGAGCAGTGTTTTGTAGTTTTCATTATAAAGGTCTTTCACTTCACATCACATCTTAGGAAGATGCTGAGGTATTTCGTTTGTTTTTTGTGACTATTGTGAATGGGATTGTGCTTTTTATTTGGTTCTCCATCTGTTTGCTGTTGGTGTATAAGAATGTGACTGCCTTTTGCTCATTTATTTTGTATCCCCAAGATTTTGCCAAAGTTCTTTATAAGTGTAAGCAGGTTTTTGACAGATTCTCTTGGATTTTCAAGGTATGGGATCATATCATCAGCAAAGAGGGATAACTTAACTTCTTCTTTTCCTATTTGGATACCCCTAATTTCCTTCTCTTGTCTAGTTGCTATAGCTAGGACTTTCAACACAATGTTGAACAAGAAAGGTGAGAGTGGGCAGCCTTGTCTTGTTCCAGTTTTCAAGGGAAATGCTTCCAGCTTCTGTCCATTTAGCAATATGTGAACTGTGGGTTTATTGTAGTTGACGCTTACTATTTTGAGGTATGTTCCTTCTATACCGAGGTATATGAGGGTTTTTACCAAGAAGGGATGCTGGATTTTATCAAAAGCTTTTTCTGCATCTAATGAGATAATCATGTGGTTCTTGTTTTTGCATCTGTTGATGTATTTAATTACATTTTTGGAACCAGTTCTGCATCCTGGGGATGAAGCCTACTTGGTCATGTTGGATGATTCTTTTTTTATTTTAAAGACGCAGGGTACAATTCAGGATTACGGATACAAGTGGTCATCATACAGGTAAAGTTTGGGCCTCTCTTTGGTCCCCACTTCATTTGGTTTGAGATCAGGTACCTGTATTAATTTTGTGTCCCGCCGGGCTCGGTGGCTCAGCCTGTAATCTCGCGCCTTGGGAGGCTGAGGTGAGTGGATTGCCTGAGCCCGTGGGTTCGAGACCCGCCTGGGCAAGCAAGACCTCATCTCTACAATAAATCAAAAACTAGCCGGGCGTGGTAGTGTGCGCCTGTAGTTCCAGCTACTTGGAAGGCTGAGGCGGAAGGATCGCCGGAGCCCAGCAGGTCGAGGCTGCGGTGGCCGGGAGCAGCCACTGCACTCCAGTCTGGGCAACGGAGTGAGACTCCAACTCAAAAAAAAAAAAAAGATACGCTCACATGAAAACTTCTACATCGATGTTTATAGCAGCAATATCATAACAGACAAAAGGGGAAAGTAACACAAAGTGTCTACCAACAGATGAGTGGACAAATAAAATGCGGCATAATTTTTTTGGTCACTTTTTTTGTGGTATCATTTTTTTGTGGTGTCATCTTCATAGAAAAGAGTATCTGTCAGCCATAAAAATAAGCAAAGTATTGATTCATGCTACAACATGGATGAAACTTGAAAGCATGCTAAGTGAAAGAAGCCAGACATAAAAGGTCACATATTGAATGACTCCATTTATATCAAACATCAGTAGGCAAATCCACAGAGATAGAGAGTAGATTAGTGGTTGCTTAGCGCCATGGGAATGGAGAAATGGGGACTGACTGCAAATAAGCACAGGATCTCTTTTTGAATAATGAAAATGTTCTAAAATCGGTTGCACCGTGGTTGTGCAACTCTGTAAACATACAAAAACTAACGGTATACTTTAAAGGGGTAAATTGTAAGGTATGCAAATTATGTCCCAATAAAACTATTTTTTAAAACTTACTAAATTATGCACATACGAATTTCACTGTATGTAAATTTTATTTCAATAAAGTGATTTATAAAAACTGATAAAACAGAAATAGATAAATCCACAAGCATAGTTTGACATTTTCACAAACTTCTAGTAGCAACAGAACAAGCAGAAACATTGAGAAAGATGAAGAAGATATGAAAAATAGAATTGCCAACTTGATTTATTTGACATATACAAAATACTACAGCCAACAATTGCAGAATACAAACTCTAAGTGTCCATGAACTATTTATCATAATGATAATAGGTTAGAAGTTTCAACAAATTTTAAAGAGTTGAGATACAGAGTGTTCACTGATCACAGTAGAATTAAACTAGAAACCAGTAACAGAAGGGAAACTATAAAGTCCCAAATTGTTTCGAAATTAAGCAACAGATTTCTAAACACGCACGGTTCAAAAGCAAAAATCACAATAAAATTAGAAAACAAAAATATGAACTATCACCTGTGAAATGCAGCTAAAGCAGCGCTTAGAAGAAAGTTTACAGCTCTAAATATTTACAGCAGAAAACAGTTAAAATCAATGATCTAAGCTTCTATCTTAAGAATGTCCCTTTCTTCCTTCTCAAGAAGCCAGAGGAAAAACAAAGAAAACCTAAAGAAACTACAAGGAAATTTAAAAGAGCAGAACTCGATGAAATAAAAAATCAAACATATAAGAGAGAAAAATCTACAGAGCCAAAAGCTGTTCGTCGATAAAATGAACATAACTGAAAAGGTGACCCCAGGAGACAAAAGGCTATCAGGGCACATCCCTGACACGAGGGCCACGTGTGACTCAGAGCTCAAGCTGAGAAAGAACAACGTGCCCTGGCACAAATTACAGCCTCAGCAGAGAAGCCTCAGCAAGATTCAACCCTCTGGATTCCAAGACATCCATCTCGGGCCAGGATACCACACACAAGCGTGTGCAGGGTTTTGACCTTCTATCCTCCTGTAAGCCAGGGCTCTTCCAGGGTCTCATGAATGGTGTTGGAAAACGCCTATCTAATGCCATGGTTGTGAAGAAATTTCCCTCTCTTCCAGGGTACTCCTACTCCTGGATGAACAAGGGGCAGGGGCAGGGGAGTGAAGAGGGAAGGGGATATCAGCAGGCTGAGAGGATTCCAGATTTCCAAAGCTTTCGGGACTCCTGACTACACAAACAGGACTACTTGATTCAAAGTCAACATAAATGTTGTGGAATCAAAGCCCTAGTTGTGAAATATCAAAAAGACTACAGGCAGCCAGCGTGGCTCAGAGTGAAGAACAGAGCAGCAGATGGCATAAATCAAGATGACAAAACAGATCTGCCTCCCATTTTGCCAAATGTCACTTTCACCTTAGGAAAGGTAACGGCCTATCTACTCAATAGACAAACACACTGGCCAAGATTTCACTGTACACAAATTACGTATGCATATTCAGGTATACAAACACAAGGAGCAAAACCTAGCACAGTGACTCAGTACCCAGATACAGAGGTACACAGACACACACAAAGACAGGCATATGATTAGAAAAGAGGTATATTCAGGCACACAGAGATGTGTACACTGAGACACACACAGATACACATGCAAGTAGACACAGACATATATGCAAAGACACACATAGACTCAGTCAGACACACTAAGGTATACACTTAGGGGAAAGTAAACACACAGATAAGCACATACACACATTCAGACAGGCATATACTTAGACACACTAAGATCCACGCCCAGATATACACAGACACACACAAACCAATGTATATACACTGACCAAACAAACACACATCCAGGCGCAAAAACATACTCAAAAACACACTCAGACACACACACAGAAGATGTGTGTCCAAAAGACAGTGTGGACAGGTTTCACTCGGGGTAATAAAACTCAGATAGTCCTTGTTTTTGCCTCTGAGCTAGTGAGCATCTTCTACAATGAGCAGGTATGAATGACGTAAAAACATCAGCAAAACCCCACCAGCGCCTGTGAGGGTGGGAGGGTCCTGGAAGCGGAGGGTAATTTCTTGGTGGGCTCTAACTGTGGGCCAGGGGCCGAAACGGAAAGCAGTATGGACCCAAGCCTGCCCCCATCCCGGGCTCCAGGCTCTGCCTTCCTTCCGGAGGCTTCCATGCTACCCTCCCTCCTTATGGGGACTGGGTCAGGTTCTTCCTCTTCGGGGTTCCTCTCACAGAAGTTTCCATGGACCACATTAGAAAGCCCGTCCAAAAAACTAACCTGATGTGCAAGTTAACAGTCATCAGAAAGCCAGGGTCCCCAAAGCACAAAATGGCATTTTGCTGTAATCGTCAAGCTTTAATCATGTCCCTCTACTTCCTGGGTTTTAAAACTCACATCTTCCGAATATTAATATTCCTGCATTAACAACCCCCAAATTCAGCATTTCATCTTTACTTACTTAAATGGAATGAATTTGTAACCAACTGTCTTCAAGTATGCAAGGCAATCTAAGTAAATGCCAAAAGATAAGAAATATGCTTATCCTGAATAACCAGCTGATGTAAAATATCGACCATATTTCTTTCTCAAACAACGGCAAGAAACAGAGTCCTTGTAACTCACTACCCTGGCCCAGGGCTCCTGAGCACAGATTCGACCTGTTTGGAAGGGAGCCATCTCACGCCAGAAAGGGACCCCCATTAAGCCATGCAAACTTGATGGATGGGTGGCCCTCGGCTCAGGCCACCTGTCCCTCCAACCCCGCCCCCCGCACCGGCCTCCGACCATGCCTCTCCCATCATAGTCAGTCTGCCACTCTCAGGAAAATGTGCACTGACGTCTGTCTCCTCAGGTGCTCACAAAGATCTATCATGTCTGACTCTTGCTCCCAGCCTGTGGGACCCAAGGGTCCCAGATGCCCACCACCCACAGGAAGAAGTCTCAAGTCCTCTTACCTGCAGGGCTCGCCTTCCCATCTCAGCTTTCCCTCGCACCCCAGCCTACAAACCAGCCCCTGCATGCCCTTGCCAGGACCTGGCAATGAGTGCCTGGCCCCACCACGTATCCCAGCCTCTTGCCAGAGCCTACAGCAGGACCTGCTCCCTCCACACCTTCCGTAGGACTTTCTTGGCTCCAATCGGGCCTAACATGGAGCCAGAGTCTGGGTCAGACCCCAAACTCAGCATGATGTCCCTTTTTGCTCCCTCTGCCCTACTGTAATCACACCAAGTCACAACCCTTGGTGAGCCAGAAGGCCCAGGCCACAGGGAGATTCCCTCAGCCTCTCAGGGCTTGTGTATGTCTACCACCCTCAGTCCATCTCTGCCTCCCTATTCCCTACAGGCCCCACCACTGTGAGACCCCGCACACTCCCGCTAATACGGGGAGGCCGAGAAAAGTCTGAGACCAAGATTGTGCCCAAGTGGGACAGACAAACCAGGGAGCTACATCTGGAGAGGTCACACGCTGACTGTCCAGCTGGACCGGGGCCCAGAAGTCCGGGATGGGCAAACAGGCAAGGCCACTGTTCTACCACAAGCTCCCTCCTCCCTGCAGGCTAAGGGATAAAGGGAGTCTGGACTGACCTATCAGGACAAACCAAGAAGCCAAGCCTGAATTTCTGATAAAGCAGGAGGTCAGTCAGAGCCCCCAGAAGGGAGGTGCTTCAAAGATGCTTTAAAGGGTCTAAAACTACAACTCCAGGAATCAGGAGCTTCGTCAGAGCATGAGAGGTGACTGGGGCTGGAAGCAGTTGAGTGCTGGAAAGTAGGACGACAGTGAGATTCATCTTGCCTGGGAAATAGACTATTATTATCCACAGCAAACAGCTGGAGATGCACCAGCAGGCAGGTGCATGCAGCTGCTGAGTTGCTGTGGCCCTTGAGGACAAGGTCTCTGCCCGGCTCAGCACCGAGGTGCTGGCGGCCTGGGTGGGCGGGAGGCAGCGGGATGCACTGCACCTGGACCCCAGGAATGAGGACAAGATTTTATCCAGGGAAGAGACTGAGAAGCACCTGGAGGCAGAGGCCGGGCCCCAGGCCAGTGCCTACCAGGGTTAGGGGCACCTGGCTGAAGGCTCCTGCCACAGTGAAGCAACCCCTGGAGTGAGGCCCAGAGGGAAGAGACACGGAAAGGACAAGATCCCAAGAGGACAGGGAGGAAAGGGAGTACCACAAGCAGGCCAGAGAGACAGGTGCGAGGGCTCTCATCTGCTGCAGCTCCAAGAGTCCTGTCAAATCCAGCCTTTCTAGGGAGGATCTGACTCAGGAAGGACTGTCATGAAACTGGGTTACATTCCTCTCTTTCCCTACTTGTAAAGAGACTCCAGGTCAAACCTCAGTCAACAGCCCGACACGTGGGTGTGGAGGCGAACCCACCAGCACCTGGCATGGGGAGTCTTTCAGCTCAGCTCACCAGCTGAGGGATTTGGGGAGCACCCCACAGTCAGTCCCCATCTGGACTGGTTCAGGAATTGGAGAGGGATCAGCCCTGTGCTTGGGGAGATTCCTGGGCTCTCCGAAGGGTCTCCAAATGCTCACTGGGTAGGGGTAGGGCTCTGCTGAGCACCGGCTCCTCTGGACTCCTGGCAGGGGCCAAGGAGACTCAAGGCAGCAACAGGGGCTGGGGCCGGAGTCTGCTTACTGGAGGCAGAAGTCAGAATTCACAGCAGGAAATCCTCTCAAGGGGGTGAAACGAGGCCTCTGCTTCCTGCCACCCATGGACAGTGATGATATCCCTGGCACGGTCCAGGACCCCACTCGCCTCTCTCGGGGAAACCTTGCAGAGCACCCAGCAGAGCTCTGCTTCAAAGGCCGCACCCTGAGCTCCCACCTGGAGCCATGCCTGCCACATATCCACCAAACGTGAGCGGGGGTCT
>CAUYQG010028329.1:0-15898 GCA_963574415.1 Tarsius wallacei | reverse complement strand
GGCCTCTGTTTGTCTCTCTGCCTCAGTAAGTCCAATTACTCTTAGGTTCGGTCTCTTGAAGTGATCATTCATCTCTTGAAGGTTTTGTTCTGTCTTGTTGAGCTTCTTTTCTATGTTTTTGACAGTTTGGGTTAGTTCTGTGTTTTGGTCTTTGAGCTCTGAGATTCTTTCTTCTGCTTGGCTAATTCTGCTTTCCATGCTTATTAGTTTGTTAGTTATTTCCACCACAGTATTCTTCACTGCTGTTATTTCTGACATCAGCTCCTTCCTATTTTCCTCTTGTCTCTCCTCAATTTTTTTAATTCTCTCTATTAATGTCTTGATGTCTGGGTTTGTTGCATGTGACCAGTCATTCTAGGGGCTATTCATTGTTTGTGTTCCGAAGTCTGTTTTCTCAGTGTCTGACCTCCCAGGGGTCTGTGTGAGACCTATATTCTTCTTTTGGTTTTTCTTCATTTGTGCGTTTTCTTCCCTTCCCTACTTTTTCCTTCCCTCCATGTCACCATCTTTAATTCTGTTATTCAGGGGTAGAGGGGTTGATTTTACTTCTGTTTGTTCAGTCTCCTATTCTTCTTTATGTATGCACTCTTACTTTTGTTCAATTCTGGAGTTGCACTATAGGTTGGGGTGTTCCTTTTTGCAGTTTTGAGATTTACTTAAGCGGGGAGCTGTAATTCAAAATCTGTCTGCAGTTCCTGGTATCTGCTGACAGGTGTATGGATAATCTGAAACCCACTTCCCACTGTCTTGGAATCTGTCCTTGCAGTGGGGTTGTAGGTTTAATCCCTGAAATAAAAAGAGGTTAACAGAGAAAAGAGAATGGAGCAGACAGTGGGGGGAATAAGGGGGTGGAGAGAGAGAGGAGTAAGGGGGGAAACAGATGAGTGTACCAAATAATTGAGAGAGAGACCTAAACTGAAACAGTTAAAAACAGTAGACCATGGCTACAGACTACCCAACTCCCATACAAAAAATCTAAAACATACAATGATGCTAACATACAAGCTAACCAACCACCTTATTGGTGCTCTGCTCCTCTATACAAAGATATGGCTTACAGAGAGGGGAAAAGAAAAGAAAAGGAAAAGAAAAGAAGAAAAAAAGGAAAAAAGAATAGGAATAGGATCAAGTCATTAAACTAACAGAACCAATCAAGCACACTCTGAGACTTTTCCTTTAAGTGCAATGTCCTTTCAGCTCTGATTTCCAGCTGTCTTCTCAGGCTGGTAAATTTGCTCACGGGTTGGGTCAGTTGCCTCTGGCCTGTTGTGAAGAGCAGTTCAAGTTTGTTATTCCCATTTTGGTGTTGTTACCTTGAATCGCCAGCAGGTGGTGCTATCTCAGCCACTCGCCCCAGAGGGAATGTAGCTGGATGAGACCCCAGACAGAGACTGGAGATGAGAGCCTGACTCAGGGTACACAGAAGGAGACCCACGACCTGGCAGGATGTCTCAGTGGTGTAGAGGAGGCAGCGATCTCAGCAGATCTTGCTTGCAGGGCCTTCGAGATCTGAAGTCGTGGATCACCTCACACATGGGTGGTGTGATATGTAATGGCTGTCATGGAGGCAGTGGCAGCATTGGCTGCTCTATCTGTGTCTGTGGCAGCAGTGGCTATCCAGACCACAGTGATGCTCCAGTGATGGTGACAGCGTGTGGACAGCAGTCTGCCTAAGATGGGATCTGCAGCCTCCAGAGAGAGAGCCAGAGACCTTATGCATTTCCCTTTGTGGAGGGTCTCATAGACCAGGCTACCTTGTCGCCATCTTGCTGGAAACTCTCTGTTATATGTATTTTACTACAACTTAAAATAACTTTTTAAAGGATAAAGTCCAGCCCAATATTTTAAGTGTGAAAAGAAACCCCCTTCAGTTTCCATTATGTTGAAGATAAAAGGTTAAGCCATGGCATGTAAGGAAAAGAAGTCACTCTATTTTCTTTGTTGCTTTTTCCTTGATTGAGGAAGGAATGACTGGCATGAGTAGGGAGGAATCATGGAGATCAATTTCAAAGCCAAGAATGTAGTGAAGGAGATACTTTAATCACAGCCAGGATTATAACTCCCATTCATCTAGCCTGTGCTTGACAGCCTGAGCCAGAGGGCTTCTGTAAACCTACAACTTCTCATATCCCTGGGTCCTGAATTTGACATTACAGTTTAACTTGGGATTCCTGCAGACCTGAACTCTTGTCCATTTATGCCACCTGCATGTTCCCAATTCTGGATGTCTGAACTGAGAAGCAGGATGGAGTTAATCACCTCTGGAATAATCTCCCCAAGAGACCCTGTCTCCTTTTATGTTTCCATATTTGGGGAATAATATTATCTACCCCCTGGCATTAAGAAGATGAAGTGATATCACTCTTTGTTTTACACAGCAAGATGATAGTCACTGAGAACAGGGACCAACACATAGAAAATATTCAATAAATATTAGCTCATTTCTTCAAATGCTGCTTTCTTCATCCTGTAGTTGATACATTTTAGTGTCATCCACCCTCAATGGTTTCCCTGACTCCTATTAACCACACCAGAGTAGCCCCAGGGGAATGAATAAATCCAGTAGTGGGCAGAAGCCACCTGCATTGGCTCATGAGATCCAATAGATCAAAACTCTCTTCAACTTAGTGTTTAGTATCATCTTAATGAGAGTTTGAAACAAGCCATGGTGGGAATATTTATATCACAGAAATCAGCAAACTACTGCCTACTCACCCTCCCCACCTTACACAGTTAGTTGTTAAACATACATAAGTCTACCACCTCAAAAGTTATCCAATGGTGTAGCACCATGTCAACAAACAGAGTTTTCTTTCTTATTTTTCTAATGACTAATTAGCAAAAAAACCCCAAAACTTCGGAAATCATTATAGAGTTCCTGGTATGCCTTTCTCACTGCTCAGAAAATTATGTATTCCCATATTTTGACCTTCCACATCCAAAGTCAAATCACCAACCAAATGACACTCCAGGTTTTGGAGAGAATATATAGCCAAAGATAAAAGTCAAAGTTAGGAACAAAGAAACCAGATTCACCTGTGAAACCAAAGTCAAATTCAGAAAATTATGGCACAATTCAGTCTCCAAGCCTAGAACTGGATAAATGCCAAAAAATAAAATAAAATAAAATATTAAAAAGATGAATCAGCAGCTTGAGAGGAGAATATGTTTCTCCATCTCAGGTTCCAAAAGGGCATGAGAGCCCAGCTTCACTGGATGCAGAGAGATGTGCCATCAGAACTGTGAAACTTGAATGACAATTATGAGGTCCCCTATTCAACATGGAGAGCTGGAGTCCTAAGTTCATTCTGTCACCACCAGTAAAGAGTCAGAATTGAGACCTATGTATACTGAAACAGGTACCCTCCTCGAGGCACAGCCCAGCATCCTGCCACTGGACAGATTATGATGCAAATAAATAAATAAACACACCATCTGTGCCCTGCATAATCAAGTAAGTGAGAATGCAATCACATTGCACCTAATTTCCCCAAAGAATGTCCTCTTTCACTTCCATTTTGCTCAGATCCAAACAGGAAGTTACAATCACAAGTAAATAGTCATGCCTCCCATCCAGAAGAGCATGATTGGCTTCCTTTTCTTCCTTCAGCCTTTGCTAAAAGAAAGGAATAGAAATGTTATAAGGCAAATGCTATTGTCAAATGGCTTCATTTTGTGATAATTTCATACTTTTTTTCAAGTCATAGGTATTCAAATAACAGATATTTTAATGGTACTAGTTTATGTACTATCTTCTATTTTAAAAAATAATATTATTTCTCTTATGAAAATAAGGTGTACTAATTGTTTTAAAATTGTGTAATACAGAGAAGTCAAAAAGAGGTAAAAATCATCTGCCACTCAGAAATTATTACTGTTAACATTTTGTGTTAAATTTTTACAGACTTATTTATATGCATATATAAATATTCAACAGACATATCCATAAAAGAGATCCTCATTTTCGTAAACATTTTCCTAAGTCATTAAAGTAACATTCTTTTACATAATCTTCTATCTTTATTGTTTGTCTAGAGGTTCATATCTGGTCTTGAAATTAATTTCTGAATACCATTGCTTACTTTTTAACTATTGATTGTTCATTACAATCATAAGGCATGCTTAATAAAACCAACATTGGAGTCTGAAGCATGTATTTCCTTATGTTCTATGCTCATACAAAGAAGCAAATGTGTACATATCTATATTTATACCCCACTATAAATTACCTCATGCATTTCTCCCTTAACAATATATCAAGACTCCATTCTAGTTTAATGCAAACTATTCCAACCTATGTAATAGCTGCAAAATATTTATATGGGTGTACCATAATTTGTGGGAACATCATAGATTACTGTTTTGCCATTGGAGAACATTCAACTTACAATAAATTTATGAAGAAAATTACCTTACCTTTAATGCTAAATGGTAGCTCCCATTAGAAAGAGGAAAGGTGGCCCCTCTGGATCCCATCCATTAATCAACAAACATTCATTAAACTTCAAATATGTGTTAGAGGCTAACACTACCTTGTAACCTCAAAGAAGTTCATGGTGTGGCTGGCAGAACATGAGCTAAAATGTAAATATTACAGATGACATGGTGGTTCCTGCAAGGGCATCAGATTTATGGGTCTCCAAATGCAAGAGAAGGAGTAAAAAGGAGACTCTCCCATTCTAGCCTGGGCCTGAGGAAGGTTAGGGGTGGGTGTGATAGGAAAGCTTTCAGGAGTAAGAGGTTCAGCCTAGTGTTGAAGGAAGATTGGCTATACTACTAAGATAGAGGCATGTCTGCATATGGAAAATTTGAGAAAAATAAGAAAGCACATACTGGAAACCACAAAGCAGCATGGATGGATGAACTAAATTGGGCCAGGGAAACATAATAGAAAGTGAGAAATACATCATATGATGAAATATATTGTGAAATGCATTAGAAAGTTTAAATGTTATATGAAATCCATGAAGAGTCGATGATGAGGTTCAAATCAGGAGAGATAGATACCCAGCTGTGTCTGTACAGCACTAAAAAAACATCATTCTGATATCAGTGTGGCAAACGAGTTGGTGACATGCAAGCCTGGAGACATCCAGGTGGGTTATCATGGTATTTTCAGAGACGAGTGTGAAACAGAAGTTACAGACTGAAGCAACGTGACCATGAGTGAAGACTTTGGATATATCGGTTTTAAAGGTGAGTCCATACACAGGGGAAAGCGGCAGACAGACCATCAGAAATATGATTCTGGTGTTCAAGTGGAAATTGTCTTGCAGATGAAAATAACATGCAGGTTCTCAATTCAACACAATGACTTTTGGGTATGATCATTCCTGTTTGTTTGTTTGTTTGTTTTAAGCAGCATCCTTGATCTTTAACTTCTAGACGCCAATAGCTTCCCACCACCAATCTGTGATAGTAAAAAATGTCTTTAAACATTGCCAAACATCCTCTCTGGGACAAAATTATCCCCCTGATGAAAACCACTGATATGTTATGGGCATAGAAATAGACATAGCTGAGTCATAGATAAAAGAGATGTCAATATACAAACTACAATGTAAGTGATATATTTGGAGTTGTGCAGTTCAGAACTTGGAGAACAATGCAGCAGCCTTTTCAGCAGGTGAGATGTGCCTCCTAGTTATTCAATAAATAATTGTCAAATGGATGAGCAAACCAAAGTTTACACTATAATTGCTGAGATTATTTTCGAACAAAGATATTAAGATGATGTAGAGATGAAAAGACAATGTAAAGAAAATGGGGAAACACCAATATTCTAGGAGCAAAGAGAAAAAAAGAGCAAATTAAGAAGGGTGACAATAAGTTTGCAGAGAGACAGGAAGGAAACTAGGACACAACAGACTATGGTTTGGATATGGTTTATTTGACTCCACCAAGGATTTCCTTGAAATCTGATAACCAGTCTTGAAGGTGAGGCCTGGTGGTATATGACTGGATCATGGTGGCAGATTCTTCATGAATGACTTGGTACCCTTATCATGGGAGCATGTTTCCCTGAGAACTGGTTGTTGAAAACAACCAGACACCTCCCTCCCACTTAGTCTCACTTCCTCTAACACAACTCTCCTTTGCCTTCTGATATTAGTGGAAGCTTCCTGAGGCCCAGAAGCAGATGTTGATGCCATATTATATGTACAGTCTGAGGAATCATGAGTCAAATAAATCTATTTTCTTTATAAACTAGCCAGCCTCCAGTATTTCTTTGAAGCAATATAAATAGACTAGGACACAGTTGTATCACTAAACCATGGAGTGTGCCCAATAGTAGTAATGCTATGGAGGATTGGTTGGATTAATTAGGATATTTTTATAGATTGTGTTTACAAGATGACTGCAGCACCTCTCTGCTCTTTTGTAATGTGACTGTCAAGAAATAGAGTGTATTTCTCCTCCTTTTAAATATGCAAGCCCTATGACCGGTTTTGACTGAAAGGATCTGGGGAAAATGAGCCAGTGAAACTTCTTAGGCTAGTCCTTAAGAAATCTTCCGTTTCTGCCCTTGTACTTGGAATGCTCTCTGAACTCAGTCACCATGCTGTGAGAAGTTCAAGTCTCATGGAGAGGCCATGTGGAGGAAAACCAAAACATTCTGGTCGACAGCACCAACAACCTTCTAGCTTACCTCGGCACCATCTTTTAACCTTGTGATAAACTATCTTGAATCTTCCCACCTGGTTGACCTTATAGATGACTGTATCACAGCCAATGCAACATGCAGGTGAAGAAACACTCGGTTGAGCCCATTCACCCACAGAATCAAGAAAGATAATAGATGATTGTTTCTACTTTAGGCCTTTATGTTTTGCTGTGGTTTGTCACGCAAAAATATATAATACAGTGCTCTTGTTAGAATCATTTTATTTATTGAAGAGACAGCAAATGAATGTAGACCTGAGTAAAGAATAATTGGGAAAAGAGAAGTTCTGAGTAAAAACTACTTTTTCCAGAAACTTGACTATAAAAGCATAGTGTGTGGTACTAGTAAAGAGAGGGGAATTTAGAGTCAAGACATAATTTTTAAATTACAAAAAAACTTATGAAAAAATAAAGAAAAAAAGTTGGGGATTCCTGCATTATTTAAAAATCATTGCTAGATCTATGTGATTTATATTCATTTCCCTGAACTTGATGGACTCCCCGAGAGAAAATTTGTTAGGGAGATGAGAAAGAGAATTAAGTTTAACAACAAAAATATATACCTGTTTTCTTGCCATTCCTCTATAAAAGAACGAACAGAGGTCCTTACATATAGTGTACATTCCATAAACATCAAATAGAAGTAAATTTAAATCTCTTTTCAAATGTAACTAAGAATAGACATATGCCCTACTGTTTTTTACCTTCCCACACAGGAAATAAAAGACTTTTCTCTAAGTGATCTCTCTGGATTTATACTAAATATCTTTGTCATCTTGAGAACATGACAGCCAACAAGGGGAGCCAGGAATCCAACAACAAAACAAAGAGATGGCAAATGCTTGATAGCCAAAAGGCAAATAAAAGAAGTTGAGTCAGAAGATTCAAGATGTAAAGTAACTAGAGTCTCCCAAAGAATACAGAGATTTAAATTAAATTCTGCCATAGCACCACATTACTCCATGACCCAATTGTATAAGATTCCAGAGGAAAAAAATATATTCTAATGGAGGAAAAAGAGAGATCATTCCCTAAAACAGAACATTAATTATTCTGTTTTTACTTAAACATCACAGGCAAAAAACTTTCTATAGCAGTTTTATGTATACGAAGACAATTATCAACATGTTTTTAGAGTAAAGGTTTCACAAGTTATATTTAAAAACATGTTAATACTTGAATATGTTCTTTCTTAAACTAGTTGTTCTATCACCCAAAGACAAGAAATATAAAGTCAACCCTAGTGCCATGAGATTAAAGGCCACATTTTTTTTTTATCAATCTCAACTTTCATTGCCTTATACTATGTTAGCCTGGTAATATCTGATTTTTTTTAACTACCACAAAAAGTCAATAATGTTAAACAAATATGTCATGATTGAATCAGTGCATTGTCAATCTATAAACTTAAACCTGCAGCTTTCTGTCTGCTCTGGAACTACAGCAACAGTCAGGTGACCAGCCATCTGGAGTTGACTGGTTTTGCTGGCTTTTGAAACATCTAGACATTGGAGAAGGAAGGCATTGAAGAGATTAAGAAAGCAGGAGGTAAAACAATGTATTTATTTTTCTTAGGATTCCTATTAAAATTGTTTTGCATGAACAAGCACCAACTAATGAGGGTTGGAGATGATGGCTGGAAACCTATTCTATATTCAAGGAAATCAAGAAGAGTATTCCAACAATTCTGACAAGGAGTGTTACTGCCTCAGAATGAGAGATTGGCTTACCTACTACCATACAAGAAAGGAGCACTATTCCCCAGGGAAAAATCTCCCATAGACAAAGGAACTCTGATGTCAAAACAGTGGTAGTTTATATTTCCCACTCTACCACTGACAGCAAGTCTCACATCTTTCATTTAACCTCACCTCCAAAATCATAGTGTTAAACAAGGTGACACCTAAGGTTCATTCATTTTTTAAAATATGGGCTACTTTTTATCAGTTCAAAAATTAATACAAACTATGAATTTAAGGTTTATCTTTTTTTTGTTTGTTTTTGAGTTGAGGTCTCACTTCATTGCCCAGACTGGATATACCACGGCTCACTGTAGCCTTGATCTTCTGGGCTCAGACGATCCTTCCACCTCAGCCTCCTTAGGAACTGGGACAACAGGCACACGTCATCATGCTGGCTAACCTTTTCTTTTTCATTTTTTCAGAAGCAGGGTCTCACTATGTTGCCTAGACTGATCAGGAAGTCATGGCCTCAACAGATCCTCTCACATTGGCCTCCTAAAGTGCTGGGATTACAGATGTGAGTCACAGTGTCCATCCTTGATATTTTAAAGATAAGCCCTAACAAAGACCCCAGAGCTTTGTGCTCAAAACAACTCTGAGACTTTGTCTCAACATGATCTCTGTATTCTTTGTCTAAAATCCATTTATCTAATTTTTAAAAAATATTAACTTTTGCCCTTAACTCTGCAGAACTAGAGTTTAAGTCTCTATGTTCATATCCACAAACTGTGTAAAAACTACACCCATGATCAGACTTTCATTTTGACTCTAGGTTGATTATCCTCAACTAAATGGGAGATTTGATAGAAATAAAGATACAAGTAAAATAGGGCAAAAAAACCCAACTTTAAAGATGTTCAGCCAGGCACAGTGGATTAAGACTGTAATCCCAGCATATTGGGAGGCCATGATTAGGGGACTGTTTGAGCCCACGGGTTCGAGAATAGTCTGGGCAATTTGGCGAGACCTCATCTTTACAATAAATCAAAAAATGAGCCAGGTGTGGTAGCACATGTCTGTAGTTCTGTGGTAGTCCATGTTTGTTCCTGAAGGTGCCTGGAAGGTGGGATTCCTTCTTGGGCACCCAGCAATTTGGGCTCCGTGCTTTTTCCTACTCACTGCTGTTTCCACCAGACAATATCGCTGGTGTCTATTTCATACCACACATACCAGGTCCTCCTACCTTTGCACAGGGAAGTGGGTGGGAAAAGAACTGGGTTCTGCAACCAAAAAATAATTCATTGTTTAACAAAAAACTTTTCTAGGTAACATGATTAGCTTTGTTGCAAATCTGAAACTGAGAAAGATCTGATTTAATGAGGTCCTGTTGCCTATTTTGAAATGAATACATTTCTGGTGTTTGATGTGAGTGTTTTGTACTTTACCCATGCGTATACATATAGTAATGTAACAGCGTGTCATATAGATTCAAACCCCATCTGAGATCATTGTAAATAACTTGGAGCCTATGAATTATAGTAGTCCTTCCTTCCCTCCTTATCTGAGATTTTGCTTTTTACAGTCTTAGTTACCCATGGTTAATCTTGTCCCCAAGGTATTAAATGAAAAGTCCTGACTGGGTGCACTGGCTCAAACCTGTAATTCCAGCACTTTGGGAGTCTGAGGTGAAAGGATTGTCTGAGTTCGGGGGTTCAAGACCAATCTGGGCAACATGAGGAGACCTCGTCTCTACAATATATCAAAAAATTAGCTGTGTGATAGTGCACCTGTAGTCCCAGCTACCTGAAAAGCTGAGTCAGAAGGATTGCCTGTATCCAGCAGGTCAACACTGGAGTGGCTGTGAGTGTACTGTGCACTCCAGTCTGGGCAAGAGAGTGGGACTCTGACTAATAAAAAAAGAAGAAGAAACCCCAGAAATACACAATTCATAAGTTTTAAATTTAGTTCACTTGACTAGCATAATAAAAATCTTGCACTGCCCAGCTCTGTCCCACCTGAGACATGAAACATTTCTTTTTCTAGTGTTTCCAGTCTGTAAACATTACTTGCCCATTAATCACTGTCATAATTTGTTCCTGGCATCCAACCATTGTCATTGTCATGACTAAGTAATCCAGGATTACCTGAATCAGATGATCCTCCTTTGGACACATCATCAGATGTTCAAGAGTAACCTAACACTACATCACAATGGATGTCCTTCACCTCACTTCATCTCATCACATAGGCATGTTATTATCTCACATTATCACAGGACGAAGGGTGAGGACAGCACAATAGGATATTTTCAAAGAGACCACATTCCCTTAATTTTTATAACAGCATATTTTTATATGATTCATTTTATTAGTAGTAATTATTGTTAAGCACTTGCTGTGTCTAATTTATGAATTAACCCTTATCACAGTTGTGTATGTATATGAAAAAAAATAGTATGTATAGTATTCATTCCTATCTGAGGTTTGAGGCATCCACTGTGGGTCTTGGAACATATTACCCATTGATAAGAGTAGATAACTATATTGTTTAAAGTCACTTATCTTAAATTACCCAAGTAAATACCCCCATGACTAATTTTGCCTGTCAATATCAACCCTCAAGTCCATAGACAGTTGATCACTTGGGGAGAACAAATTGCCAATGAGGCCAAGGACATGGCATGGGCTAGATCATCTTAAGTCTGTCAGCTTCACTTCATTCCATGTTCCCCAGCTGCAGATGAATCAGAGCAAACCCATGAACAGAAAGGGAAATTATTCAAAGAGCATGCCCATCTAAAATGTCTGGTGATTGGTAAAATATGTATTTATTTCTTTTTATAAAGGCACTAAAATAGCTTTGCTTTTCTCTCTACCATGTGTAATACCTGATCCTTCTTATCTCCTGAGCGGTAAAACAAAGAAAATATTAACATAATCTCATTATTCATGCCAGAACACCATTTCTAGAGGGAAGGGATGTTTTCTATTTTGATTTTTTTTTTTTCGGTATCCCCAGTGTCCAGAATAGTGCCTGGAAAACTGCGGAGCCTTAAGGAATGTATAAGCAATGAATAAATTAATCATTTTACAAGTCATTCTCAAGTAATTAAGGGCTGGAACAAATTCTTCTAGATCTATTGCAGACCCTGAATTTGGCCAGTAGACTCCCAGATCGTCAATGCAGTTGTAATTCTAGCACAAATGACTCCACAGAATTCTGCCTCACATGTGGATGAGAGCTGTCCCTCAGTTTACAGAAAATATAACTCACCTTGCTCAAGTTGCAATCCATTTTCATTTATTGAATTACAGAAACTGAGGGAAGTAGTTCTCTAACTCATTTCCATTTAGATACCTCTCTTCAAAGTTAACCCCACTTCCATGTCTCCTGATGGAGAAACCTCTCTCTGTCTTCCAGCTTTTCTGTTTCCACCAACAGGGCCCCATTTCCTCTACCAGTCTCTTTTTTCTTGGAGAGACTGTTCTGTGATGCTTCCCTGCTCTTTAACTGGCTTAAAGAACCACAATTTAGAAACTCTCTTCCCCTAACTACACTTTTCACATTTTGTCTTTTCTAACATCCCTTTCATTTTATGTTCCAGCTGAAGGGTCACTGCTGCAGAGGAAGCTTTGCACCTTTCTTCCTGAATTAAGAGCACTTGGGTAAAGTGCTTTCCAGAAGGAGGGAGACCATGCTGGCTAAACACACTCACAGCAGCTGCTTTAGTGAAGCCCTCCTTTATTTAACAAGAGCCACACTTCTCCCTATTGCAAAGAGATAGCACTTAAATGTATGGCACCAACAATCTTCTTTTGTTCAGGAACAAGTTTTAGAAACTAGTCTATTTTTCCTGCAGTTTTCAGGGCCTATGTGTTTCCCATTACTAACTTTTTTATCTGTCATTTTTTTCCAGACAAATAGGAGTCTTTCTTTACCATTTACTGTGTGTGTGATTTTTACCCAGGCCAACTCAAAATCTTCTGTCTGCTTATCCCCATCACCATAACCTCTCCTCCTGCAACACTTTTTTATCCCAATTCTAACTTATATCCTGTTTTCTGCACATCACATTCCTGTACCTGAAATGAGCCTTTTGGACCTTCACATGGCCCTATAGTCTTTCTTGCCCTAACCCTATAATGGCTTCACTCCAAAATCATAAATTCCTCCTTTGCAGAATTCTAAGAATTTTCTCTGGCAGCAGGGACTATATAACTGAAGGAGCTTTTACCTTTAGGCTAAGAAACATATAATATGTCACTATCTACATTATATGTGGCACAGGAGTGAAATTCCCAAACTTCCCTTATTCATACAACAGACCATTGTGCTTAAAGCTGATGGCTCCGTTGAATCACCTGGAACCTTTGCAGCACTGATTATTGGGTCTCTCCACCTAAGAAATTCTGAATTACATAGCTAGGAGTGGGACCCAGGCACTGGTATTTCTCAAAAGCTCCCCTGGTGTGTCAAACATGAAACCTGAGATTACTGCTTTATAGAAGGTCGTTTTATGGATTGGTCATGATTGGTTAGCATGACCAGGTCCTCACAAAATGTTGTAACTTAATGGAGAAAGTCCAAAGACATAAATTTTGAGTCTTTCTTACTCTAGACTTCTTTTTTTGCCTTACTAGTGTTGTGCAAATATGATTGGTAGAAAGAGTTCAGCTCTGACCTCTTTGGGGCCTATAAGGGCTCTTTTTTTTGCTATACCACAGAGCACAGCACTTATTACAAAGTAGTCACTCAAGAGATATTTGCGGAATGGGTGAATTTTGCATGTAGAGTCACATTCCTTCAGAGTCTAGCTATGACATGATTATAAAGTGGGCATCATAAGACCTTAACTCATGCAGGATGAAAACTGCTTACTAGGTATTAACAGGCAGTACTTGCTGCCTCCCTACTTTCTGTAAAATTCTAAAGCCATCCACTTTCCTGTGCTCCAAGAAAACTGTTTGGACCTGCTGTATGTGAAATTTGTTGACTGGCCAAAGAGGTCTAGGCCTGATTAACAGAGGATGCTGAAAACAATTTGGTTATTTTCCAAAGAATAGCAAAACTGATAACCTTTCAGATTTCAAAAGGTATCTGAGAGCAAAGTTTTTTTTGGTTTTTTTTGTTTGTTTGTTTTTATCTTGGTTCCTACTGTGCAGCCCACTGGAGACAATGGTTTCCCTCCTGCAGAGTTTCTCAGGAGTGTAGGGAGGTAAACCTCTGTCAGGGAGTGTGTTCTCTTTTACCCCAGGGTGTCTACCCATAAGCGAATCCCTGTTTCAAGAAAGCTTGTCACAATAGGAAAGTCTATGAGCAGGAGTATCCCTAGCATATAGACAGTACAAAACATGAACAATATCTATTCCTGCAGTGAAGAGAAAATGACTCCATTTTTAAACCAGCTTTGCAGTTTGGTAAATTTAACCATCAAGGGGACTATCATCTGTCTTTCAATTGTTCTTTTTTTCTGGAAGTCAGCAAAGTCAATCAACAAAGTGATATATTTCTGCTTCATCTTAGGGAAGTAAAGAAAAACAGAATCCACAAGTCTGGAATTTGTATCCACTGTGCACTTGTAACTGTGTACTAAGCATTCTATAGCTACAAGCAAAGCAGGGTGAAAAAGGACAGACATCAGATTTGGACCATATTTGAAAATAAGTGAGTGATTATATATGAAGTTACTTCAAGTTTTTTAAGTGAAAGCCATTTGTGTTTGACATTCAGAGAAAAGATACATGGCTTGAATTTTCTAAACTCATAGAATTTATGATATATTTAGTCATTATTGCTATGGATATTTACAGATAAAGTCAATTATTATATTACTGTAAACTAATTATTATATAGTATCATTACAGTAGTAGTTCCAGACCAATGTTTAATAAATACAGACTCCCAGTTTTTATGCTAAGTAGATTTGCAATTTTTTTCAATTTGTCATCTCAGGTCATGAAATTGTAACTTAATAATCTCTCATTGCAGTTGACAAAGATTCTTTGATTGACCAAACTTTAATCAGGTTCCTGAACCTTCTCTTAGGCCTATCTGTGCACGTCCTTGTAAAATTTAGTATTAGCAAAGAACGTTGCTAAGTTTGTTGACCAAGAACTCCTCTACCCTTAATATCTGGACACCCTTGATATCTGATCAGGTTTCTCATTTTCTGCCCTTCTGGTGATATCTGAGCACCCTGGCCTGTCTTCAACAAGAACCTTGATAGGATAGTTTAGCCAGAGTCCCCCTCACACCTGATTTTTCCTCTTAGTAATTTTTCAACCACTGACTCTAACCCTGTTCCTTGGTTATGAATTCCCACTTGCCCAGGCTGTAATAGAGTTGAGCCCAATCTTTCCTCCCCATATTGATTCTGATACCTATGTCTGTGGTCCTAATTAAAGTCTTAACTGTTGAAATAAGAAAACAAGAGAAGAAAAGCAGTCTACTGATTCCCTACAACGTGAGTGCTCCCTTTTACATTTTGAAAAAAAACCCAAATCTTCTGTTTTTCATTCAGCATTCTGCAGAAGTCCTATAGATCCCTGGAGACTCTAAGAACATTGTTGGGTTTAGACAACTCTGACAAAGCAAACTCAAGAAGCAGGATGAGAAGAAACCGAGTTGTACCTTACTGGGACTCAGGACTGGGAACAGGTGCAGAGACTTGTGAATCCCAGTCCTGCAGAGGTGAATATCTGGGCACCACCAGGTGACATGTGATGATATCTTGGTAATGTGTGACATCACCTTGGTGACATGTGATGGAATGTGCATCCCTTTTTTCAGAATTCTTCTACTCTCTGGGTTAGTAAACCATGACTTATGTACAAAATCTGGCCCATCATCTGTTTTTATAAATAAAATTTTATTGGAATACGACCACATTTACTCGTTTCTGTATTGCCAATAGTTACTTACATGCCATAAAAGCAGAGCTGAACCATTGAGACTGAGAAAAGCCATTGAGACTATAATATTTATTATTTGGTCCTTTATAGAAAATGTTTCCTGCCGGGCTCGGTGGCTCTGCCTGCAATCCCGTGCTTTGGGAGCCTGAGGGGAGTGGATTGCCTGAGCCTGCGTGTTTGAGACCTGCCCAGGCAACTTGGCAAGATCTCCTCTCTACAATAAATCAAAAATTAGCCAGGCGTGGTAGCACGTGCCTGTAGTTCCAGCTACTTGGAAGACTGACGTGGAAGAATCGCCAGCAGGTCAAGGTTGTGGTGGCTGGGATCAGACACTGCACTCTAGTCTGGATGACAGAGTGAGACTCCAAATCAAAAAAAAAAAAAAAGAAAGTATTTCCTGACCTTTGGTCTAGCACAACGTCATACACCACGTGGCTGTTTTTCTTACATCAGTGTAGGGAAACCTCTATAAGGCCTTGGCCATGGAACAGCCTGGCTTCATCCCAGCAGCTGGATCAGAGGCCTCTGTCCTTACCTCCCTCTGCAAGCCCCCCAGCATCATTCCCACCCTGCCCATCCTCTGCCCACTGCTACTCCACCTACACCATGGCTCACTTCCTAATTTGTATTGCTTCACTGCTC
>CAUYQG010028327.1:0-14437 GCA_963574415.1 Tarsius wallacei | reverse complement strand
TCCCACTTGTCTATCTTATCTCTTATAGCCTGTGCATTTCGGGTTTTGCTCAGAAATTGGATTTCAGCTCCAACTTCCATAAGGGTGCGTCCTGCATTTTCTAAAGTTCTTATAAGTTATGTTAATTTAACAAACCTTTTTAAATGCAGTCTCTAAAATGCTTTATAAAGTCAACTCTGAGAAAGATGTTAGTAAAAAAGAAAAGAAGAAAGGAAGGAAGGGAGGAAGGAAAGAAGAAGAGAAAGGGAAGAAAGAAAAAAGAAGAAAGATGGTGAGCATCATAAGTTACAAAAATGTGTATGTAAGACTAAAACAAAGGTGGGATGAAGGTGAAAGACCAATGTAAAAACTTTATTGTGATAAAGTAGATAATGCAACTAAAAAGTGAAAGGAGGAAAATAGAATAAGTTCATTGTTGCATAGCTAATCTATGGATGTTAAAGGATACTAAAAATAACTGGTAAGCCTGGCAGCAACTAATGAAATGATGGAACAGGAGACTAAACCAAATAAAGACAGTAAAACTAAAGAAAATTATAGAGCAATATCACTTTTGAATGTCAATTCAAAATTGCTAAGTAAAATAATTCTAAAGCCACATTAAGAAAATAATATACCATGACCAAGTAGAAGGTATTACAGAAATACAAGATTGGTTTAATATTAATCCATTAATATTATATCAATATTAATAGATTTACAAAACAGTCATATAGTTATCTTCACAGATACTTTAAAAATCTTTGACAAAATTTAATAATTTAAAATTTTTTAATGAAATAGGATATGATAAATACATTTTTCATCTCATAGTTTAATATCATATTAAGAAATTGATCAAACACTATATCCAAAAAAAACCATAAGACCATATTTGCATAAAAAACAAATTTTGATATTGTAACTCATTACTTAATAGACTTAACTTTCAAAGAACCAACATTCATGATAAATACTTAACATGACACCTTATGTATGGGTGTATTACTACTACAACAAATAGTATCTTATTTAATTGGAAGAACCTAGAGACATTTCCAAAAAAACAAGAACAAGAAAAGGATGCCAATTCTCTCTGCTAATACTTAACACTACTAAAAGAATTAGCTAATGCAATTATGCAAAAGAAATAAATTAGAGAAATAAGAGTGGGTAAAAAATATACTTCTACACGCAAATTATATGATATTATAACTAGAATATCCCAGAGAATAATTAATAAAACTAACTCAAGCAACAAAAGTAACTAGTAATGTAGAATTTAACACTAGCATGCAGGAATCAAAGTTTTCATACATACAAACAATAAAGAGAACAAATTCTCTTTACACCAAATAGGAAAAAATAGAATTTTTTTAGGGTAGTCTCCCTAATAGTTTTATAAAAAAAAGAGAAAATTCTATTTGCTAAAGCAACAAAGAAGATTCAATATATAGAAATAAATTGAGTAAGAAATGTTCAAATCTATATGAGGATTTTTTTTTTTAAGACAGCAGGATTTATTGAGAGGACAGAAAAGTTCCCACAGTGAGAGGGCACTCAAGGGGGTTATCTTGTGAGGAAAATTTTTAAACATTCCTTTAAAAACATAAAAATGTATATAAACAAATGTAAAGTATCCTGGGTTCTTTAATTGTATGAATTCACATTATAGAAATGACAGTTCTTTCTAAATTAATGTATAAATTTGACACAGTCCCAATAAAAATAACAAGTAATTCACAAAGTTTGACAAGTTGATACTAAAGTTCATATGGAAGCACAAACTTGCAAGTTTGTACAATAAAACACAGGGAAAGAAAACTATTAGGGAGACTACCCATATCTAGCATTAAAGTACATAATAAAGCCTCTATACTTTAAGCAATGTAGTACTGATACCCAAATAAACCAACTGACATGTAGAATAGACTAGGAACTCAAAAAACAGCTTCAGATACTAATATAAATTTAATATATGACAAATATGGCATCTTAATCACTGGGGGAAAAATTGACCTCGATAAATGATGCTGGGACAACTGGGTACTCATTTGAAAATAAGATAAAATTAGGTCTAGATCTCATTCCCCATACAGAAGAATAAGCAGCAAAAACAAAATATGAAACCATACAAGTACAAAAAAAAAAACATGAGTGAATTACTCTTTCACCATGGTATAGGAAAATACTTTTGAACTATGTCTCAAAGTCCACAAGCAATGTAAGAAAACATTTTGAATGTGTAAGTGACTATATTTGGATAATGAGAGCCATATTTCTCACTGCTTGAAAAGAAAGCATAAATAAAGGGAATCTGACATATATAAAAGTAAATGTAGATGTTCTATACAGATGGGTTAATATTTATTCACATATTTTCTGTTTGCTGAGAGAGCCTAGGAGTAATGACATCCCAGCAGCAATGAGTGCACCTAGAAACCAGATGTTGGCTTATAATACCATTCTCCAATGAAGGAGCTCCTTAGAGAAGTCATGGAGTCTAGGGTTAAGAAGGGAAAATACAGGAGGAGCCTGCAAAATCTTGTTGATCTGGGAAATAAAGAAGCATATAAAAAAGATGGAACAGGTCAACTGGATATAAGTGATAACTGATGTAACTCCAAATAATCAAAGCTGGTATAATTTGAGAAATAAACAATTATATTGAATTATAACATAGAATAAAATACATGAGCGTATATAGACATAAATGATTGAATAAGTAAATAAATGAGTAAGAAGAAACAGTTCCTCCTTACAGAATAATTCTAATGAATAATGTAGAAAGATTAAGGATTTTTTTTTAATCACCATTAGACATTGGTATAAGAACAAGCATATAGATGAATAGAACAGGATAGATATTCTGGAAGTAAAGCCTCCATTTCTCAACCAACTAATCTTTGACAAAGCCTCCACCAACAACCACTAGGGATAGGAGAAACTATTTGGTAAATGATGCTGGGAAAACTGGCTGACAGCATGCAGAAGATTGAAATAAGACCCCCATCTATCACCATACACAAAAACCAACTCTAAATGGATCAAAGATCTAAATGTAAAACCTCAAACTACAAGACTCTTAGAAAATGCAGGAGACACCCTTATGGAAATTGGAACTGGCAACCAATTCCTGGTCAAAATCCCAGATGTCTATACCATAAGAAATAAGATAGACAAGTGGGACCTCATCAAACTGAAAAGCTTCTGCATAGCAAAAAAAAAAAACCATCAAGAGAGCAGGGAGACAGCCCACAGAATGGAAAAAAATATTTGCCAACTGTATATCTGACAAAGGCCTAACATCCAGGATCTATAAGGAACTCAAACTTGTCAAAGGGGGGCGGGGGATAGCCCCATTAAAAAGAAGGAAAAAGACATGAATAAACACTTCTCGAAAGAAGACATATAGAAAGCCAACAAGCACACAAAAAAGTGCGCAGCCACACTCATCATTAGAGAAATGGAAATCAAAACTACATTGAGATACCACCTAACCACAGTAAAATGCCATCATTAATAAAACAAAAACAACAGATGTTGGTGAGGATGCGGAGAAAAGGGAACGCTTCTACACTGCTGGTGGGAATGCAAACTAGTTCAACCTCTATAGAAAACAGTGTGGCGATTTCTAAAAGAACTGGACATTGACCTTCCATATGACCCAGTGATCCCCCTCCTGGTAATATACCTGGAGGAACTCAAATCATTCTACAAAAAAGGTACCTGCCCACGCATGTTTGTTGCAGCACTAATCGCAATAGCAAAAACATGGAACCAACTGTGCTGCTCATCAAAACTAGACTGGATAAAAAAAAATGTGGTACATACACACGATGGAATAATATGCAACCATAAAGAAGGACACGTTTATTAATTTCGCAGCAACTTGGATGGATTTAGAGTCTATAATACTGAGTGATCTATCAAAGAACTGAGTATCACATGTTCTCACTTATAAGTGGACCCTGATTATTTACCATGATGCTGTAAGAAAGGGATTGGCATTAGCTGGAAAATGCCAGTGGAGGGAGAGGCAGGCACATAACATCAATAAGGGTACTTGATCTCAAAGCAGGTGAAGTGGAGAGCAAAGGAAAGCCCAAACTTTACCTGTACAATGACCACTTGTATACCTAATCCTGAATTATACCCCACATCTTTAAAGTAAATAAATAAGTAATCACCATTAGACAAACCTCAAAGTAACATTTTTGGCAGGCAAAATACACTGAGAGATTCTAAAAACAGTCTGTGAACATTTGTGGAGATAAAGAATATAAACATAGTCAAAGTATCACCCCCATAAAGATGTTTAATACAATCAGTTAAAAAAAATACTGGCAGCATGTATCCCCTGATACAGGGTCCCTCTGGATGCTCTGAAAAAGATGCAACATTACTTTTCTGGTAACACTGCCCAAAATTCATGACCTCAATCTATTCAGGATAAAGCATTATCCATACCCAAACTGAGAGACATTTTATAAAATTATTGCCCGGTATTCATCAAAAGTTTGAAAGTCATGAACAATGAGTAAAGAATAAGAGATTATCATGGATTGAGGAAGATTAAGGAGACTTAACAAATAAATGCAATTTAAGATCCTGAACTAGATCCTAGAATAGAAAAAGGTTGTTGGGGGAAAAAACTGGTGACATTTTAATATGTTTTGCAGCTGAATTAATAATATTTCTAAGGTCAATTTCTTGATTTTTATAATTTTACTATGAATCATAAGTTGTTAACGTTACAGGAAGCTGGGTCAAGGCATATGTGAATACTGTTCTTTTTTTTAACTTTTCTGCAAGTTTAATATTTTAAAATAAAGAAGATATTTTTCATTAGAAAGAATTTAAACATTTTACTCATTATTAAGCAAGGAATATTTTTCCATTTATTGAAGTCATTTTATTTGCATTGCTCAGAAGACTTTCCTTTTTGGATTTTCTTCTTACTTTTTAACAGCGTATTGAGGTATAATTTGCATATTGCAAAATTAACCTGTTTAAAGTGTGCAATTAAATGATTGCTAGTAAATTTACAAAGTTGTTTAACTATTACCACAATCCAATTTAAAAACAATTCCATCACTTCAGAAAGATCCCTTATGCCCATTTGTACTAATTTTCTGTTCATCCCCAGTTCTAGGCATTCACTAATCTTTTTCTTTTTACAGCTTTTTCCTTTTTGTACACTTCATAAAAATGGATTCCAACATGTAATCTTTTTTTGCCTGGCTTCTTTCACTTTTCATAATGATTTTGAAAGTCATCCATTTTATAAACTATATTAGTATTTTGTTTCTTCTTATTGCTGAATGGTGTTCTACTGTGCAAATATACTTATTTCATGTATCCATTCACCAGCGATGAACAGCAAACCTGATTTCCAGGCTTTGGCTACCGTAGGTAATTCTGCTATAAGCATCCACATGCAAATGTTTGTATGGATACAAGTGTGTGTTTTTCTTGTATAGATTCTTAAAAGTGGAAATGCTAGGTCATATGGTAAATTCATTTTTAACTTTTCAAGAAACTTCCAAACTATTTTCCAAAATGGGTTGTCTATTTTACATTTTCATTGGCAATGTATGAGGTTTTCAGTTTCTCCACATGCAATAACACATCTTTGTCTTTTTATATTATACCCAAAATGGCAAACATAATTGGTTGAAATATCAAGAACGCATATACCGGACTGCCAAAAAAAAAGACATATTTTAAGAGATGTTATCTATGTATTACTTTTCAAATTTGAATTAAATTACAGTAGCAACATGTAGTATGACACCCGCTCAACCATGCTTCCACCATTTTCTTTGACTGTCCTGCCTGTCACATGGTGATGTTAGCATTTATTTGACTAATGCCATCTTTTGAGCGAACGTCATACTTAAAATGTGTATACATTTTTTGACATGCCTGTATATAACTGATATAAGTAACATTATGTGTTGATTTACCCAACATTAAAAGGTTTTACCCAACATTAAAATCAACACATAATAGGAATAGAAATAGGAATTACTTCTTTACTAAACTTCATCAAGCAGAAGTTCTATAACTTTTTGTCAGAAACATCACTGGACAGATCATTACATTTAATAAATTATTGGATATAAAGAAATGTAAAGTCCTATGCTATGTGTCCTGCTCTATTCTAAAAAATAATAATAATGATGGCTATATAAAATGAAGCATCAATAATAATATCCCATTTTAAATATGAGAAATGAAGGAACAGAGAAATCAAGTAGCACAATGCATATATTTTAGCTAATAAGTGACTGGCCAGGGGTTTAAACTTAACTTTATAGGCATCCAAAAAAATTTTGTTCCTTGTTATTTCTACTGTTCTATCCCAAACATGTTAGAGAAAGTATACTCTTTTTTTCCCTTTGTTCCTCTTAGGGAGACATGACCTATGCTCATAGATAATTAAGGCAGTTCAAGGTAGTGCATGCTTAAATATTTATTAATAATTATTATAAATACCATCAAGTTTCAGAAATTAATAAATCGATGTGAGAAAAAATATTTAGAAAAACTTCTAGAGGAAGTAAAGTTCAAACTTAAGCATTGAGAGTACATTTGAAAAAGTAGAGATTAGAGATACATCTTACATATTAGACAGCAGAGAACATTAAAGAAGAAAAATATGTTACACTTATTGTTTCAAGAAGACTGACAAACAAGTTGAATATGAAATCATTTTATATAATAGCGAGTATATAAGAGATGAGACATAAAATGCCATTGTGAAAATCTAGGTTTAAAATATGCAGAAGTGGGGTTAGGTAAAATTCTTGGGAATTGAAGGGATAACAGGAGGAAAAAAGCAGTTAAAAAAATGTATTTCACAAAACACAATCTAATTAGGTTTAGGAGGTGAAAGGTGGGAAGAATAAAAAAAAGTCTTACATTTTGATTATGGCCAGTGGAAAGGATCAACAAGAAAAGGATAGGTAAACAATTCCCGAAATTTTGAAACCATGCAGGAAGAGCAAGAAATGTATTGAATAAATTGTCCCGATAATTACTCATTCCACTCTCCAAGGCTTCCTTGTCATACACTTGAGAGTTGTGGGTAGCCGACATTCCAAAGAACTCCTCTGGGTGAAGGATAGGCTGTTGTGTTCTTGGCTGATGCAATAGCACCCAAACTCTGGGCAAGACTCGCCCAAAGATAGGTTGCAACTCCCTGATGACTTAGCAATAAGAACCTGCCTGTTCACATCTGCAGCATGGCAGAATAAATGCGAAGGGCAGAGGCATCACAATTTTGGAATACATGCAAAAATTTATATTCAATAAGAGCAAGATTTATAATCCATATTTATACTGCTATTATTTAGGAAATACATTTCTGCAACTAAGACTTACAGTGCTTTTTGTACCTCACAAAGACTGCAGAGCTCATAGTGAAAGATTCATTATGGAGAAACAAGCAGCAAGAAACACTAGAACAAATCAAAGCTGTAATTGAATCTGCTTTCTGGCAAGACCAAGATGAAGTGACCCGATGAATAATGATACTTTAGGAAAAGGAAACAGCTATTTACTCTGCTAATGTCAGTTTTATTGCAAAGGGGATGACTAAGCAATTTGTGTGAGAAGAAGGCCATGGCAATGGAGTACCCAAACAGGACTGTGGTGAGCCACTTTTTCCTGGAGGGTCTGATGTACACAGTTGAACATCCTACCCTCTTCTTTGTCCTCTTTTTCTTTGTCTATAGCATCACGGTGACAGGGAATCTCCTCATTCTCATAACTGTGGGCTCTAACTCTCACCTCCGCTCCCCCATGTATCACTTCCTGGGGCACCTTTCCTTTCTGGATGCATGTTTGTCTACAGTGACAGTGCCCAAGGTCATGGCCGGCCTGCTGACTCTGGATGGGAAGGTGATCTCCTTTGAGGGTTGTGCTGTACAACTTTACTGCTTCCACTTCCTGGCCAGCACTGAGTGCTTTCTGTATACAGTCATGGCCTACGACCGCTACCTGGCCATCTGTCAACCCCTTCAATACCCAGTAACCATGAACAGGCAGATGTGTGCAGGGCTAGCTGGGATCACCTGGGCCACAGGTGCCGTGCACTCTGCAATCCATACTTCCCTCACCTTCCACCTGTTCTACTGTGGGCCTCACCACATTGCCTACTTCTTCTGCGACATCCACCCTGTGCTGAAGCTGGCTTGTGCGGACACCACCATAAATGAACTTGTCACGCTTGCCAACATCGGCATCGTGGCTGCAGTTTGCCTGATCCTCATCATCACATCCTACGTCTTCATCGTGGCATCTGTGTTGCGCATCCGCACAGCTGAGGGTCGGCAGCGGGCCTTCTCTACTTGTTCCGCCCACCTCACCGTGGTGCTCTTGTACTATATACCACCTGTCTGTATCTACCTGAAACCTCGCTCCAGTGGAGCAGGAGCTGGGGCCCCTGCTGTCTTCTACACAATAGTCACTCCCACACTCAACCCTTTCATTTACACCCTGCGGAACAAAGAGGTGAAGCGTGCTCTGAGAAGGCTTCTGTGCCATGGCTCCCAAGAGTCTCCAGCAGGCAGCCTGTCCACCTAACCTGTGCTGTCACTCTGTTAATTTGCCTGCCAGGAAAGCAACTACTCACCTCTCAAAGTGAATAAGGGAAATCATTTAAGTGGAAATCAGAATAACTGAGTTTCAGCACAGTCACAGACTTTTCTCCTACTTTGGCCTAGTGGCCTGCCTCAATGTGTCTTTCATGAACTTTTCATCTATAAGAAAAAAGGACTGGATTAGGTGACGTCTAGAGTCTCTCCAAAGTAAGTTTTATGACTCAGAAGTATGTGAAAGGCTATTCATATCCTTATTTATTTTAGTAATTCTTTTACTTCTTATGAAATAGTTTTGTTAAATATATATTACATAGTAAAGAATACTGAAAACAAAAATATAAGGTACAAACAATAAAATGAACCTTTACATATGTCCCCCAGTTTAAGAGAAGAAAATCCATTTTTTAAAATGATAAAATACAAGGAGAAAAGTGACTAGCCCAAGGTTACTTAGAATGTGTCATTATCTTTATTCTCCCACCTACTATATAACTAAGGCCATACTGAGTAGTAGAAATAACATGGATTTTGTAGTCAGTAGAACCTATCAGTATCCTACTTCTGATCCCACCAGTCACCAGTTGTAGAATTTTGCATAACTTTTATCACACTTGGTGTTTCAGTCTCCACTTTTAAAAGTAAGTTTTAAAATAACCACTTTTTAGGATATCATAAAGACTAAATGAAATAGTTAAGTACCTGGGGTGTTCCAGTTTCTTACCAAGCAAGCTAAAGAGATCAAAGAGAGTTTATCATACAAGCTAAGGTTCAAACTGTCTGAATATTTGGCAAGGTTTTGATGTCTTAATTGACAACAAATTATAGAGCAACAATAAAAACAACATTTCTGGACGTCAAAATGATAAAAGGTAACTCAAGTTTCTAACTAAAGTGGCTTGCCATATAAGCGGGAGGAGTCATGTTGTTCAGAAAATGAGTGAATGGCCCTAAACTACTCTATGGACTAAAAGGGGCCTTTAATGTCAAACTAAAGAATTCAGATTATCCCCTGGGCCTACTATCTGTTTATTTTTCCTCTTCCTCATCATCCATAGAAATACAGTCTTTCTGAGAAGCCACTTCTTTAAATGCTAAATTGTAGGATAAATGAAAAAAGAGAGAGAACAAAAAGACAGGTGGTAGAATGACTAGCTAATAATCTGTTATAACATCTTAGACATAAGAGGAAAAATATTGTTAAACTTGGGTGATGATGTTGGAGATGAAAAAGGATTTTAAAGTATTTTAAAGAGGAAAAGCAAAGACTGTAAGTATGGGAATAGTAACTATAATCATTTTTTATACACATATGTGCAGGACACTATGCTAGCTGCTTTATCTTTATTAATTATCCTGAGAACTAGATTTCAAAGCAATATTTTTATTTTATTTTTATTCATATTATACAAATAAGAGAACTGAAACTAAGAGAGGTAAAGTAATTTTTACAAGGCCATGCTAATAATAGTAGTTGAAGCCAGGATTTCAGCTCAAATCTGTATTACTTCAAAAACCACACATTTTAATTACACAATAGTTCCTTAGAGATCATTAAGTCCTACCTCCATTGTTTCTTCAATTATATTAGATGCCTTACAATTTTTTAGACCTTTAATCAAGAAACATCCTCTTTGAGATAAGGATTTCCCGACCTTTGAATAGTGCCTAGTCTTCTGTAAATGAAGGTTTGAATGTAGCATTCCTAGAGAGAAGAAAATGCATTTTCAAAAGAGAGAAAGAAATTCAGTGAAGATGAAGCATTCACCCAGAATCCAGAGCTGTTCTCTTGTGTTCAAATATCTCAGAGTTACTGACAGAAGTAACTTCTGGAAGACCAGAAGTAACTCAGGCAAACTCATCATCCCCCTTAGGGTAGACTTCAAGTACAGGTAGAGTATATGAAGAGTCAAATATAAGAGGTGGTGCTAAAACAAGCTATAATTTTGTCTTACACCTTTCCTCGTTCTTGTCAAATGGCTACCTTCTAGAAATAAAAGGATACATTATGGAAGAAGATTATGGCTATATCATTCCAATCATATTGTTCTCTTCTCCTCAACTTTGGCCTTAACACTTTTATATCTAATAAGAATCCTTCACCCTCTTGAATTTTACTCCTCCATCTTCAGTCCTGTTGCTTTGGCAGCATGGATTCTTCATCACATTGGCTTATTATATGCCTTCATCATAGCACTAATTGACATCCTGCTTTATATTGTTATTAATGTTTTATGTGTACAACTAGATTGTAAGAACTTTAAGAGCAAAAACCACTTAGCCCTCTTAAGTGTCCTGAGCAAAGCAACTCAGTAAAATATTGAACTCAGTAAAATATTTGTTTAGTCCAGTTTTTAGGATCCAGAAATAAAATAATACACATACATATTTTTCATAATAAGTTGTTAAGTAGGAATTTTTGTTTTGCGTTCAGTAAGGAAAAGAGAAATTGTTCATCTCGGTTGTTTTCTACTTTTAGATATTTCTATTTTGGGGTTTGGTTTTCAGATTTAGGAGATTTGGTGTATGTGCTAGCATAGGCTTCCTTGAAATTTGAAGGGAAAGGGGACTAAAAAATTAATTAGCATTAATTAAAATTTTAAAACTTGACCAAAGGAGAAGTACACATTATTATTTTCCTAGCCCCTATAATGCAAACACTACAGGAACCTATATTTTTCCTTATGATGAATATGTGTCAAAATAGACAGGAAACAAAAGCATTATTTGGAAAAGAGAATTTGCAGGGAAAGTCATGCTATAAGAGTAACTACCTAAGCATTCTTACTTTTTATCATCCTATGGCATGAAGTTTTTGAGGCAGAAGTTTATCAGGACTCTTGAAGGTGGAGTGTACAAAGGAAATTATGATACATGGAATCAAGTGTACTAAACATTCTCAGAGAAGGACTTCCAAGGAATCAATTGCATTCAAATAATAAATATACAAGTGATCTATGATTTTAAGCTATAGTTTAATAAAGTGAAGATCTGTAAAATGTATACTTGTGTCCCTCTTGCTGACAGTTTCAGAATTTGATAAAATAGCATTACTTTATAAATACTACAAATATTCTGTTACTTAGAGTTTTTATTGCCAAGTTTACATCCACCTATTATTTTAATTATTACTTACAGTACTGCCATGTAAAGTAGAGTAAATGTCTGAAAACACTAAAAGAAGCACAGCACAGACTGTAGCTATGATAAAGTAACATAGGAATGTTGTAAAAATGTATAGACTTTGGAGTCAAAGGTACCAGGCAATCAGCTTTATCGCTTTTTAATCAAGAGAGGTTCTTTTTGACATAAAGATTTCCCAATATTTTAATAGAAGTCCTTGAACTTAGATCGTTCTCTATTATACACACACACACACACACACACACACACACACACACACTCAAAAGTTTACCAAATTCTAATACATTGGGACAGTTTATATTTTCCAAAAGTGACTATAACAAACTCCCCAAAACCAGTATCTTTCATCTTTACCTTGTTCTTGATCTTAAGGGAAAACCATTTAGGTTTTTTCATGATGCTAACTTAGGTTAGCAATAAATTATCTGTGGGATTTTTATAGATGTCCTTTATCAGCTTGAGAAAGTCCCCTTCTATTCCTAATTTGCTCAGAGTTTTTCTTAAGACTGAATGCTACTATTGTCCAGTGTTTTTTCTTCAACTACTGACATGGTGATATACTTTTTCTTTTCAAGTCTATTCATATGATGAGTTAGCAATGTTTGGTTTTCAATGTTAAACAAGTCTGTACTCTTGGAATAAACCCCATTTGGCCTTTATGTATTATCTTTTTATATATTGTTTAATTTGACATGCTAAGAGTTTGTTAAGTGTTCTGTATGTAGGTTCTTGAGAGATATTGGTTTGTACATTTTATTTATTAAATGTTTTTGTCTACTTTTGGTATCAGAATAATACTGTCCTCACAAACTGAGATGGTAAGTATTTTAAATTTTTTAATTTTGGGGAATTGACTATTTCTCTCCTTAAATGTTTGCCAAGAGTTACTAATGTGATTGTTGTTGTCATACACTGTACTTCTACTTATACATCTGTTAAAAACTCCACAATACCCTCTTATTTTTGGTCTGAATTGATCATTATTTTTTCTAAAAATAGATTAAATAATAACAAAATGGCTTTATATTTACCCATATATTTACCATTTCTGGCACACTTTATTTCTTGATGTAGATACAGCTTTCAATATAGTATTATTTTCAATGTCGTTACCACTTTTCAATGTCTATAAGAATTCCAGCACTAGAAGTTTCCTGGTGATAAATTCTTTTGACTTTGTTATTTCTGGAGAAGGCTTTACATTCATTTATAACTAAGCTTTTATTTTTTGGTAAATTTAGACTTACAGAGAATTATAAGAGAATACAAAAAGAATACCATCAAATGGCAGAAAAGGAGTTTCTAGCATTTGTTCTAATACAAAAACATCAATTTAGATAGACAAAAATATTTTCATAAGAGCTAAGGAATTCATGTGACAATGCCTTAGTGAAGCACAGAATAAGAAGAAAGGAGGGAGAACAGTTTTACATTAATTGTGTTAACCTTTCCCCAACTCCAGGCAGCACAGGAATGAGAAAGATACTCTCCTTGTGAAGAAGAATGACATAAGCACCAGACTTTGCCATGAACCAGCACCACTCCCCACCCCCAAGAAAACCCCAGCATCAGTCCAATCCCTGTAGCCCCAGGCTTCATGCTTACTCTCAGAGACCCAGGCTTCACATCTATACCCATTGGCAAAGTGAAGAATAATAAAGATCAGAACAGAAATGAATGAAATGGAGACAAAAATTTAAAAAGATAATTGAAGCTACAAGTTGTTTTTTTGAGCAGATAAACTAAATTTATACAATGTAGACAAAACTTACTTTTAAAAGATTCAAATAAGCCGGGCTCGGTGGCTCAGCCTGTAATCCCGCGCCTTGGGAGGCTGAGGTGAGTGGATTGCCTGAGCCCGCGGGTTCGAGACCCGCCTGGGCAACTTGGCGAGACCTCATCTCTACAATAAATTAAAAAATCAGCCGGTCGTGGTAGCGTATGCCTGTAATTCTGGCTACTCGGAAGGCTGAGGCGGAAGGATCACCAGAGCCCAGCAGGTCGAGGCTGCGGTGGCCAGAAGCGGCCACTGCACTCCAGTATGGGCGACAGACTGAAACATCAACTCAAGAAAAAGAAAAAAAAGATTCAAATAAATTATAAACAAAAAAGATATTACAACTGATACTGTAGACATATAAAGGGTCATAAAAGACTACTATGAACAATTATGTGCCGTCAAACTGGATGACTTGGAAAAAATGACTAAATTCCTAGAAACATACAATTTATCAAGATTGAATCATTAAAAAAAAAAAAAAAAAAAAAAACCTGAGCAGACAAATGACAAGTAAACAGATTGGGTTAGTAATAAATAAAAAGCCTCCCATTGAAACGAATCCAGAGCATGATGACTTCACTAGAGAATTCTACCAACATTTAAAGAGGAAATCAATCTCAATTCTTCTCAAATTCTTACAAAAAACTGACAAGGAAGAAATCTTCCAAACGTATCTGATGAGGTCAGCATTACTGTATTCCAAAGTCACAAAATAACACTACAAGAAAATTACAGTTCAATATTACTTTTTTTTTTTTTTTTTGAGTTGTAGTCTCACTCTGTCACCCAGACTGGAGTGCAGTGGCCGCTTCCGGCCACCGCAGCCTCGACCTGCTGGGCTCCGGCGATCCTTCCACCTCAGCCTTCCAAGTAGCTGGAACTACAGGAGAGCGCTACCACGCCCACCTAATTTTTTGATTTATTGTAG